>JAIPRL010007916.1:0-21856 GCA_025469235.1 Pemphigus obesinymphae | reverse complement strand
AGTTTTTGCTTACGCATTAAAAAACTATTATGAAAATCGAAAAATGACCTCTCAAAAGTACCAACTAGACGCAATTTGCTACCGGAAACAGGGTATGAGTGTAAAGATCGGAGCACTCCTTCTGGTATTAAATTTGTTAACAGAGAAAAAAAAAAAAATAAAAAAAAAAAAAATAAATAAACATCATTGTAAAACCACTAGCTCCATCGCTACGCTCAGAATCTAAAATTGGATTATACTTATATTAAGTAAACTTTATTCATACTACTAGATTTTTAAATTAGAAATTTATAGAAACTAAAAGTTTCATTTTTTTGGAAGACCTATTTAATTTAATTTATGAAAACATTTTACTTTTAAATTATACTTACTCACGTTCACGTATAAACACATTATACACGTGGATACTCATCTGAGCTTTTATTGGAATTGAACTACAAAATAAATAAATAAATGTGCATTTAAAAATACCTAATCCATTCTTAGTCTATCCAATCAATAACAATTGAATTATAAATCATAATATACTTAGCTATCTAAATTCTAAGTATAGTTTAAAAAAATATTAAAAAAAGAAAAATCAAATTTTTAATCTTATGTTTTGTGGTTTTATAAACTATGTAGGTTTGATATTTTAAATTTAAAATTTCCCATATTTAATCAATTGATTTATATACTGTTAGTATTATTTCGAATTTCTTTACATTGACAACAAATCGGGTGATTTGAAATACATAATGATTATTAAAGAATATACGATACGATTTATTTTAAGTTCATACTTAATTGCGCATCTTCAAAGTGCTGATAATAAAAATGACAATAGTATTTTGCTAAAGTTGTATATTCAATATTTTCTTTACACATATATTTTAAAACTACAAAAATTTATCTTTCTTTATCCACAATAAAAAAAAAAATTAAATTGAATAATAAGTATATATATATATATAGGTCTTTACTAC
The DNA here is from genome assembly GCA_025469235.1 of Pemphigus obesinymphae. Taxonomy (NCBI): domain Eukaryota; kingdom Metazoa; phylum Arthropoda; class Insecta; order Hemiptera; family Aphididae; genus Pemphigus; species Pemphigus obesinymphae. Next base: position 20,891 of record JAIPRL010007916.1, on the reverse strand, counting down.
TTGAGTTATTTTCCCAGTCATATATTTTTAATAATTTTATTTATCAAATTTGACGTATTTTATATTTAATAAATAATTTTGAGATTTTATATTTTCTATTAAGATGGAAAGTCACGTATATTTTGTCGTAGTTTTTGTTCATTCCGTGAATTTCATTGCTTTATTCTTATGTTTTAGAAGAAAATGGTTTTGGAGTAATTAACGCTATTCAATTATATTCATGTAAAATTTTTGCAAATATGACATATTTATCTATGCTTTTTATATATAGTAATTTCAATTTTCATTCGTTTTAATATAATTTTATAACGTTTTGATCTTTATGGAAAATAAACATAGCCTCCAAACAAAATATTTACATTTTAATGTACAAGAAGCATAGATAAATAAACCACGATTCCAAAAATGTTTACTTGAATAAATTGGTTGGCGTTAGTACTCCAAAAGAGTTATTTTTTTAAAACATATGAATATGCAATTCTAGAGATGAACAAAAAACGACGAAAGATTATATATTAACTATTTAATTAATATATATTATATAAATTAATAATAAGTAATTTAATAATTAATTATACAGAGCCTATTTTAAGTACTGCTTATTTTTATAGATTATACAATAGTGATATTTAATTATGAAAAGGCTTATGTTCCTACTTGTAGTGAAACCAAAGGGGTTTTTAGGTCTTAAATTGTTGTTCTATAGTTTTGGACGTTACTTATAGGTTTATATATATTTCTGTTTCGCCTCGGGAAAAGTTATATGTAGGTTGATCATTATTATCTCATTTACTTTTATTAATGATGTACATTTGATATTTTACGAATGCATTATTTCTTTTATCCTCGAAAATTTAATATTATTTTTAATACATTTTTTTTTTTAATACAGAATAATGTGTATTGTGTTTCAAAGTATAGTGTCAAGTAATCATTATTTGTTTTACGATAAAAATATCTCTCGACCATTTATGCAATTAAACGTAACTTATATAATTTAATTGTGTTGAACGTATTTTTTTGTACTTTTAAACTTTTAAAAGTTTTTTACTTTTTAACTTTGAATTACTGTTGGGACATTTATAGGTGATTTATTGAATAACCTAACCAAGATTTATTTTTCCAAATAACTTGAAATTTCGTTATCTATTTGTTGGTATAGGTTCGATATGTTTCGGACGAATATATATATAATGATTTATATACTCTGATGTATATATATATCAGTACTTTCATAGGCATCTACAGCAATATGCACCTGACATGTATATAAGGCTATATAAAGCAATCAGAATTATTATTATGAATATGCAATATATAACATTAAAAAATACTTACTAAACTCCAAAAAAATGTATTACATTTCAAAATATTGGTATTCTAAACACTAAAATAATGTAAAACCACGAAAATAAGAAAAAATTAAATCCTGGTAGCTTTTGAATCAAAGTAAAATAAAAAGATAATAATATATATTTGTTTTGTATATAAATATAAATACATATTAGTATGTTTTTCATCTCCATTTTTATAGTACAAATTTATACAGCCTGTATAAAATATAAACAATAAAAAGGAAATCAATAAACAAATGACATAATTTACAATAACAAAAAAGATCAAAAATGACCTAACTAGAAACTGTCAAAATTTTGATTTAATAAAAATACGTGATTCGATTTTTTTACTAAGAAAGTTATGTATTACAATACAAGCAAACAAAAAAATTGGCATATTAAAATTATTTATGAATAATAATAAAGTTAACGTTCTAGTTTTTAAGAAATTGATTTTATAAATTTTTAAGTATTTTAATGTCCTATGTATATTTTAATTAAAGGTTAAAATAATTTATACGAGTAGTTATTTTAATCTATTAAATTTTTATAATAATAATAATAATAAATTATAATTATCTTTAATTTATCTAGGCTTTTAAAGTTTTATTTTTAATGTTTATAAAGAGCTATTAAACATCGTTAAATTGTGTATAACCTATTTATATCATTAATGTGTATTTTTTAGAATTATTATATAATGTTTTTTTACAATTCTTTGCCTTCGGGGTGTAATGAGTAATACTAATTATAATTTGTTTTTTAATTTGATACAGTTTTTATAAGCTATGAATATTTAACATTTTGTATAAAACAAAATTAAAACTTAAAAGTAATTTTTTAAATATATTCCTTTACGTGTATAATGTGAAGTATGTATAATATACATGAACACGTGAATTATTTTTATACATTCTTTTCTTTTAATTTTCTTTTTTTTAAAAAATAATTATATGCATTTAATGGTCAAGTTAGTTGGTTGACACATATTATTCATGAAACTAATAAATATGAAATTCATGAATATTCAACACCGAAATTTACCATATTATAACATACCTTATTTAAGTAGCTAGCATTAATCAAGAGTAAAAAAACCAACAAATTTACACTTACAGAGAAAATGTAAAACGAACACAGCAACAATGTTTATTGATTTTTTTTTTTCGGATGCCTCATACAATTATTGTTATATTTCATTCGAGAGAATAATACATATAAGAAAACATTGAAACGTATTTAAATACAAATTTTAAATTATTTTATTTTAATATGTAAAAATATAATTGCACCATGATCAAAACGAAAAATTTAAATCAAAATAATAAGACGACAAATAAATTAATGTAAAATACAACTTTAATTATACAAGGAAATAATTATTAATACTTTAAAATGTAAATACTACTTTTTTGCTTAACACGAAAATAATATATATATATATATATATATATATATAGGTATACTTTTCTATAAAGGTTTTATCAGAAATATGGTTGTTCAATTTATTAAATCTAAAATAATCCAACACAAAATATTGAATTATTTGAAATTTAAATAACGTATTATTATTTTGATAACATTTTTTCAAGTACACTTGAAAGTATTACTTTAATGTAATTTTATGTTCTCATTTGGTTTTCTAATTAAATGGTTGTATAGTGGAAAACATTTTCAAATATAAGAATTCTTAGTCATACCTGCAAAGTAAATTTATTTGTAATAAATAGATTATTCGAATATATTTTTATAATTTAATTAAATTGTAGTTAAAGAATGACGCCTCCATAGTTAGGGCAAAATGAATAGAATATGGGATAGTATAAAATTAAATAGACATAAATATATAAAATACATATTTATAAGTAAACTTTACATTTAAAAATACAAATAGATATTCAAAACAATTTATTAAAACAAAATATTGTTAGTCAGTGTGTATTAACTATAAATACATATTAAGTTATTATTATTACATTCACCTTACATTTATACATTTATACTATAATATATTACAAGGTTTTAATTTAACTAGGTAAAAAACTATTATTAACTTTTTACTCCCGTCCCATTTTACTATTATTAAATTCTATTTTAATTATTTAAAATCTTTTTAAAAGAAAAAAATATAAAATATATACTATTACGCATAATGAAAACATATTCAAATTTTTATTACGAAATTTTTTTTCGATTTTAGAGGGGAGTCAGAGTTATGATAATAACTCTGATGATGAAAAAAAATTCAAGTAATGTATTATTTTTTTTTTTTACAAAGGAAATATATAACAAGTTTGGAAAGCTCTCTCTGTGAGTGTGATCAGTTCCTAGTTTATAAAAAATGAAAAATGTAAAACGAATATTTCCTTGGTAACCAAATTAATAAATGGATAACTATGTACTATAAAATGTGGAGAAACACACGTATGTATAATGTGTCCATACTTTATTCCAAATAAGATGACTTGTGCGAGAACGACCGGATTACGTAGGTCGTCTGCCACCGAACTTAACTGATAAACTAGATATCTAAATATAAATCGTGTCGTGGCGAATTTACTTGTAGGCAGTGTTGGGTAAGTTACTTTTAAAATGTAACTAAGTTATGTTACTATAGTTACAAAGTTAAAAGGTAACTAGATTACTTTTTCGTTACCTAAATACAAAAGTAATAGCGTTACATTACCTACATTTTCAATTCAAAAGTAACTAGTTACAATGGCGTTACTTTCGACATTTTTCAATATGTAGAAATGAAAATAATAAAATAAAACATTAAAAAAATCTTTATTTTTTTCTGATGGTCGTCAGTCGAATATTATAAAATTCGATTTCATGTCTACTCCTACTTATTATATAAAATCACACAATCGTTAAAATATCTACTTTTTACAGACATGATGGGTCATCGGCAATTCCGGATGAATTTATTAAAATGAATTATACTTTTTATTTATAAATATGTAACGCGTTAATTTACAAAGTTACTTACAGAAAACTAACGTACTTACTCTTACGTTACTACAAAAATTAAACAACAAAGTTACTATAACGTTACTCGAAAAAGTAACTACGTTACTGTAAAGAGTAACGTCCGTTATCTACGTTACTACCCAACACTGTTTGTAGGATATAATAGGAGTATAAAATTGGTGGTTCTGACGGTCGTTGTAAGAATAATACACTGCTCGGTGACCAATAAACACAATTACACTGATGTGTGGCTCGTTTTTCACGTCCACCATGTACACAAATTAAAACGTATGTTTAGAAATTTAAAATGGAGCTTATTAAATTCTTTTTCGTTTATTCACAGTATTTATTTTTTTTTTAATAACTGTGTATATTTATCACTTTGATCCGTCTGTTTAATATTTGCCCCACATTGCCATGCCATATAGAACGAGTATTGTTTGAGTGAAACACCCATCGGGTACACTTTCTTGTAAGTTCAACTCCGTTTGAGTGAAAACACCCATAAATGTTACTTCACTTGAGCGTGACACCTTGTAAGTGTTACTTTTAGGTTTCTAAACATTAGTTTATTGAATACCCCATGTCCCCTTTGTGCCGTCCGTCTGTCATTTATTTTGTAATATTTTTAGATTATTGTTTAAAATTCGTTCAGAAACCGGAAACTTAGCACGCTTGCAGAATGGGATTTTCTAACTAGTTTTTAATGCAACACTTGCAACAATATTATTATTTATGCAACATATTTTTGTACGTAAATTAAATTAAATAAATTCAAATAATTTTTCTCGGATTTTTTGATTTTTCTCTTTATTTATGTAAATCGTGTCATTTATACTACCATTACGGCAACCTTTAAAGATATATGGGATAAAAACATTCGGTATAAAATACCCATATACGTATACTGTCTGAAAATAAAAGTATTAAGATAAGAAGAAAAGGCTATGATAAATCATAATATTATATTATTGAAAACTATTTCCTTGCAAAAAATAACATTTACATACCTTTTTGATATAAGTACCTATGTATTTTAACTTGTTTTTATGAATGTGATAATGTGATCAATAATAATATATTTTTAACATACCCACAGGTATATGATTTAGAATCTAAATCATGAATCTAAATTTTAGATGTATATACTGATACTAATGAAATAGTAATCCAGATAGATTAACCTAATCCGTGATATTTTAATATATGATGTAGGTAAATACACGTAGGTATATTATTGTTAGTAAATACAAAATCAATATCATGTACTTTATTTAATTTAATTTTAGAAGGACTATTAATATACGAATTATTATTTTAACAACTCATTATTAATATTTATATCACATATATAATTTAGAACTAATTTTAACTTTTATTAGTATTTTATTTATTATCCTAGTTTTGTTTTTTTGTTGGTAGTAGACTCTAGGTTATACTATTCTGTTGAGTAGTTTAAAAAATTTTATCATGTAGTTTAAAATGGGTCAATTAATTTTGGAGAAAAATAACCTAACGTATTTTCCGTTAATAGAGGTAATACGTGAAAATCACTGTTATAACATAAAATATCTCTGACTGCTCGAATACGTTTTGTATAGGTAACATTATATCCTTTTGAGCACTAAAATATTACACTCTGTATAGTTTATAATACAAGATTATAGAATCGTTTACTTACATAAGAAGAAATATTGGATCAAAATTCTCCAAAAGTATATTTAATAGTATTATTATTAACTAATAATAAGTAGTTATTGTTTAAAATTAAATTTTTTCGAATTATTATACATGTAATATTTATTTTGTTTGATATTTAGATTAAATAACATTATTTTGTATATTATTAAAATTTACCCAGCTCCCTTTTTATGTTAAAAGTGAAAAGTTTTTTATGTAAAATTCTAAAATTTTAAAATTTTAAGATAAATATATGTATTATATATATATTATAGTATATATTAAAAATGATTCTTTTAGTATCTAATTAAATTTATATAATATAGCTACTGAACTATATTTATTTTTAATGAGTAATAAAAATCAATGAAGAACTATCTAATGAAAAAAGTGATTTTCACAATTGAATATAATACTATTTTACGTACATTGTCATTAAAAAAAAAAAAATAACTATAATTTCCAATTATAATTCCATGCAAAAAAAGTATATATGTATATATACATATACAAGCATATTATAAAATCAATGATATTACTTACATCCAACCAAAAACTAAAATACTACAATGTCAGCAGCGTAAGTTATACAAATATCGTTTTTCCGGTGCTCTGGTTTGGATAGTGTGTTATAATTATTTTAAATTTAGAAGCAAATAAAAATGATTGCATTTTCATTGAAGTCAAGAATAATATTATTAAAATAGAAAAATAAAAATAGGTAAACTTGATAACTTTATTTGTTATTTTATTATTCCTTTATATTTAAAAAAAAAAAAAAAAATAATAATAATAATAATAATATTTAACCACTTAAACATCGAGTGTATTGTGTTCTAGTTTAGATCTCCTAAACGTCGAGTGGAAAATATTGTCCAAATATACCATTTCCAACATTTAACCTGTCATTGGGGGGGGGGGGGGGTTAGAATATCTCCATGGTTACCATATGCATGTTGTGGGAGGTGACCAATAGAGTCAGGTTACGTCAGGTTCGACAGACGGCGTACGATTTGTTAAAAGAGTATAAGAAGTCCAAAACAGAATGTAGGCCCGGTTGTCCTATTTCGGATGTGTGCGAGGAAAACAAGTGAGAGGAAATTTCGTAGTTGGTTGTGGTGATAGCATAAGATGATGATAGGATGAGGTAGCCGGTACCAACCGCACAGCGGGTGTGATATCCGTTTCGTCAGTAATTTATGCGGGACTACGTTGTGTGGACGACGGTGTAGGGAAATCACACAAAATAGGTGGGTACAAAGTGAAATAATAATAATAAACTTTTTTATCCGACTTCAGATCTGTATATAAATATTACCATTGGATTTCTCGAAAAATTCTGACCTAAATGAATGTGTCACGATATTTTTCGATCTTTTTGCGCCAAAAGGTCAAAAAGTGGTAAAAAATATAGCCGAAAATTGAATCTCATATCAGTTCATATTAGAATTTTGCAAGGATTTTGATGGTATTATTTTTTTGTTTAGTTTGAATGTTTGATCAGACATAATCGAAAATTCTCAATTTCACTTTCATAAAAAAAATGGCAATTTTACATGTCAAAATGAGCACGAATTTCTGATGAGAGACCACACTTTTTTTCCACCCTGAATATTATAATGTATTACTATCTAATAAAATTTATGTATAGTAAATAATAATGTATACGAGATATAACTTATCGTTTCCATTTATTTGTTATAAATTGTACTTTATCGAAATAATATGGTTTAAATATTTTCTGTTACAATTGATGAGAAACATGTTTCATGATTACTAATAAATCTTTATTATTTTAAACTAATACGCAAAAATCTAAAATATTGTTATCTAAATAAAAAGACGATTTATTCTTTATAACTTATCTTTATCTAGATAAAAAAAAAATAATTCAGTTATCTATATTTCTATTTAGATAAATTTTGTATTTATCTGACTATAATAGAATAGTACAATAATAGAACCAATTATCTATCAAAATAATCTTTGTACTCCAAAACTCTTACTCGACTACTTATATCTAAAAATATGTACAATGGAATAAAAAAAAACACATAATTTTACAACCAATACATTCCTTGCTAAATTCAGAATATAAAAATTATGTAGTTGCGTACGCGTTACGTAAGCAGCGGTTACATAGAAATTTAAAAATTTAAAGAAAATTAAAACCTATTCAAGAAATTATTGCCGAAAAATTCAATTTGTTGAAGTTATAACTGAATATATGTCAAAAATATTAAGAACAATCTTTTATATACATACAATTTATAAGGAAAATAGATGTTTTTTTTCATGAAATAATACATCTTATACTTTTTATTTAATTTTCTGGACCTTTTTTTGGTCCACATACCATTTACATATTTTCATTTGCGATAATCCCACTATTCTGTAGTACTATTTACATTTTTATTTTTTTCGTTCGTCTATATTTCGCGTTTTTCGAGAACGCATAAAAAAAGTTTCCCAACGTACATTCCGTTTAATACCGTTATTCTATGGCAAAATGTAGTGGTATCCTTGACGATTTTTGGTTTATCGATACGTGGTAATCAGTGGTATCCATCGAGATAAAAATATAAGAATTTTTCTAGTGAAAATAGAAAAAATTTCCACCTCAGTCTCGGAAAATATAGAAAAATAAGTGAAATTAAAATTAGGTACTAAATTTCCAAAAAATGTAATTTTAGAAAAATCAAAAAATAATATTTTGATATATCTTTTAAATTACCTATTTGCTTCAATTTTTGTGTTTCTAAATGTTAATATATGTTTTTTATTAGGTTTTTTCCTGTTTTTACTTTTATAGAGCTTCGCCCATATATTTCATTAATTTTTTTATTTTACGCATGCAGGGTATATTATCCTATAATGAATAGGACACTATAGGAAATATAGGAATTACATCATATTCATATATCTACGAATTATAACGTATAGGTAGTATAAGGTAGTCCATGTATTTCTATTCAGCTTGATTTAGTTGTAACATTAAAGAGATAATTTTTCGGTTTTTTAATTTTTGCAATAAACACATAAGAAAAAATTTGCAAACAAATCGGAAAACACGATTAATAGAAAATTCTTCATGACTCCAAAAATATTGATGCTATAGCCATAAAATTTCTATCATAAATATGAATACTAACAATTTTTCGAAAACTTTTACTTATTTTTAGGATATTTATAGCAATATACAAATTTGAGAAATTTAATTCATAACAGTTTTAATTTTAGGTTTTGAAACCGGAAAATTTAATACAGTATTAAAAATATGCCAATCTAGCTACAAACAAAAAATGTTCAAAATTGGTAGTTACAATATTTTTTAATAACCATTTTATTAACTTTTTTTTGAATAGATACCTATTTTATTTTTCGAATATTTCGGTAAGAAGTGTGTTCGAATTTTGAAGAAATAATGGATCTATAAATTTAAAATATTTATGAAACACGTATATTAGCACATTATGATCCGCAAAACAATTTTGGAATATTTTTTTTTAAATTTTGGGCTGTTTATAACAATTTTAAATTTTTAGTCATTTAACTAATATTAGTTCACATTTTTGGTTTTAAGACCTGAAAACTTAATACAGTATTAAAATTAAGTCATTCTAGTTACACACAAAAAGATTTATAAATCGGTTTATACAATGATATATAATAGCTATTTCATTTTTTTTCCATAATATGTATTGTTTTGTTAAGAAATATATTCGAATTTCAGGGAAATAATAGACCTATAAACTTGAAATATTCAACAAAAACGTATGCATATACATTATGAAAGCAAAACATTTTTTTAATAAATTATCCATTTTTAGACTACTAATAGATATTTTCAATTTTAAGTAATTTAATTCATATTAGATATAACTATTTTCTATTTAACAGAAAAATTATTTTAATACATTTTTTGAGCAAAAAAATAATGGGAAGTTAGTATTTGGCGGTCATACTTGGTTTCAAAGTTATATCAAATTGAAATTTAATAATTTTATCAATCCGTTTAAGAAGTATATTTAATTAAATTTTATAACAGTGATTTACGTAGTATAGTTGGAACTGATTAAGTTGTCATGCGTGGGATCTCCTCGATTCGAGTCCCTTTGCTTCCAAACAATTTTTGTCAACTTTTTTTGTTCACTATATTATATAATATTATAATATATATTATTAGTATAATCTGCAGTAACTTTCAAATATATCCAACGAAGTTTCGATAAAAATCTTTTTTTTATTTAGAAAGAAATTATATATCATTGCTTTAAATTCAATATATCCGTCATCATTATCCTACCCAACGTGCAAAGTGCTTTCTAGATTTTTTGATTTATCTTTAATGAAACATTTATCTTCAGAAACGATTGATTTATAAACAGTAATCAGCAATTTCTCAACTCGTTTACTGAACTCATTATTAGGGTAATTTGAAGTTTTCCTTAATATATATAATATATAATATATTAATGTGTTTGTTTGCACCTGTAGTTGTGCGTTTATATCACAATATTGCCTGCATTTGTGATTTTATTATACTATTATTAGATACGTTATTAAACCCGGTAAGTTTGTTAGCATTTTATAATTACTTTTAAAAAATTAAAACATTAACACACGTATGAAATACGGTCAAAAAAATAAATAAAAAAATACCCGAGCAAACTAATTTATTCCATATAGTTCACCCTAACTTTAGTTTTATCGTTAATATTTACATATAATCATCTGGTATTCATTAATTTTAGATTGACGTTATATCTACCAAAAATTTAGTGTATACCAAATATATTTTATGAACTTGGTTAAATTATTTGAAAATTATATTTTTTTATAGTATTATAATTATTATTAAATAGAAGAGTGTGTTGTCTGCGAAAAAAGCGGTTTTGTAGTTGGGATCTTGAAGCATGTTGTTTACATATATGGAGAATAGATTTGGGGGAAAGGCACGAGCCTTGGGGGCACCTGTTTGAATATTTCTGGAAGAAGATTTATTATTGCCTACTCTAACTTGGAAAGTTCTGCGATAAATAAACGATTTGATAAGGTTAGTTATTTTATTCGGAATGCCTGATTTAATGAGTTTGTAGATTATCATGCCAGACCTCGTCGAAAGCCTTTTCGACGTCCAACAAGGCTGCTGCTGTTTTGTACCTACGGTTTAGGAAATTAGTGATATTGTCAATGACGTTGACGAACTGCATGGTGGTGGAGTGTTGAGCTCTAAAACTTAACTGTTCCGGACCAATGAGGTGTATGGTGTGAATTTGGAGTTTAAATAGAAGCAAACGTTCGAATATTTTGGCCATGACATTTAAAAGAGAAAGGACGGTGGTTAATCAAGTTGGGAACGTCCTTACCAGGTTTAGGGAGCATAACTATTTTGGCGTACCTCCAGCTCGAGTCTGGTACATATGTTGTAAATATAACACAAGTGAGTAATAGTTTTGCGACCGTAGTGTTTGAATACAAGAATCGTCAATCCGTCACAACCCGGTGCTCTGCGATTGGGTAATTTCCTGATGATGTTCTGCACTTGTCCCGGTGAAAAGAAGATAGTTGAACTACGTGGGATAGACGATTGACATGCTATAGTGACCTAAACTAGGTCTTCGAGAGGACTAGCCCCAAGGGGGATACGAAATTGGGATTTCATAGTATCGGCGAAGAGCTCAGCTTTGAGCCGGTCGTCGAAAATAAGGTATCCGGAAGAATCTTTAAGTGGGTAAACTGGGGGTAGGGGCTTTCGTAGAAGGGAACGGTTGAGTTTGTAGAAGCTCGCATACCTTCGTCTTGATCTGTGAGGGTACCTAGAAGATTGAGCCATTAGGAATCCTTATGTTCTATCATAAATTTTTTGACTCTGGTGGTCTGCCGATTGAGAGCTGTTTTAACAGCCAGATCCCTATGCCTTTGCCATTGAAAACGAAGGTGTCTTTTGAATTTTTTTTCGATGAGAATTTTTTTGTTGAAAGGATTTTTTACGTCAAAGGGGGGGGGGTAAAATATTTATAAAAAATATCACTGGTATTTATGTCCGTCCGGTATGGTATCTCGAATTTTGATTTGACATGTCTCTAAATGATTGGCAACGAAGATCAACACTTTATCGTTGGGTGATTAATAAATAATAAGTTGAATAATAAATTGTAATAAAGTGTTGTTTTTCGTTGTCATTTTTCTTCTTTTTTTCTCTTCAAGAACCGCCGGTCTGCGGTTGCCGTCACTTCTGGTCTATGGCTGTTATTGTTGATGGTCTGAGGTCGCTACCGCTGCTGTTGTCACTGCTAACCCGGCACCAATTAGTGCTGGGTTGCCTTTGGCACGGAGCCGTTTGACCGTAGGCAAACCACCCCGTTAAAAAATAACACAATTAGTTGTACTTTGAATAATAAATAAGTTAGAACTGTTGTAAAAACTAATTTCAGGTAGTTTGTAGAAACATTTTTAGATTATTTTAATGGTTAAAAAATTATTTAATCATATTTTTATTTTTGATATTATTAACACAATTATAGAACATATGTAGGATAGAGTGACCGTACGTCACTTTTTTGGCGGGATTATTCTGTTTTTGAGCATTACGTCCCGTTGTTTCGACAAACTTTAAGCAGGACGCTTTTTGTTCTGTTTTTCCAAGTTGGTCCTGTAATAATTCCTTTTTTTTTGGTGTGATAAAAAAAGCAACATAATATATCATATATTTTGATGAGTTGAAAATATTTCGTTGGGTCAAATTAATTAATTGTTCTACTTGAGATAATGTCCAAAACAGTATGCTTGTTTTATTAAAAAAAAAATAAAATCAATGTGGAGTTTAAAATATAAGAAGATAATTTATTTGATAAATATCATTATATAGAACAGGTAGTTAAAACGTGAATTAGTTAATGGGAAAAAAACGCAAATAAAGTGGTGTAAAGTATTTAAATATATAAAAAGTTAAAATATCGACACAAATAACATATCAGTATTAGTTGAATATTCGTTATCCGTGCCTTGCATAAATAAAGCTGTGGGGAGAAGTTTTTCTATTATCAATGTAGTTTGGACAGATGAAAAAAATCGTTTTAATATTGAAACATTCAAAGTAATACAAAGCAATAATTATTTTAAACCATTATTCTTGTAATACATTTTATTATAAGCAGAAGAAATTGATCAATTTTTATCATTAAATTAAAAAAATTTTAATTATATTAATATTTTATTTCTTTTGTACCTATTGTAAAAGGTAATTTATTTTATTTTAATAATCAGTTATTTATTCCAATAAAAAGTAAAACGTTATAAGAATTATTTGTTTACATTTTGTAGATAATTTTATCTTTAGTGGTTCACTAAAAATAATTTATTTTGAGTGACTAATTAAAAAAGGTGTGTCCCACTTTTTTTTTTTAAATATAGTCACCGTAATGTAGGAACAAAAAAAAAAAATATATATATATATATATTAAGTATATGTATAAAACTTCTTCTGTTTTCTAAAATATTAAAATAAACCAACAACTGGTACTAACCTTTGTATTTTTATAATAATTATTTACTTAATAATACAACAAACGGAAATTCAAAACTACCCTCCAAAGAGTTTTGTTAACGTTTTTAATGTTACCTGCGTATATCTTTATGCCTTTGGCCATATATTAAGTATTAATTTATTTTAAAAGTAAGTGTATAATTATTTTTCTCTATGTGTGTGTTAGTAAGTAGGTATCTATTTACCTCATGTATTGAATATAAATATAAACTTTATAGTATTAAGATCAATGTATTTAAAAAGTAAATATTCGTTGATCCAACTTTAACTAAATAATATTTTATTAAAAACAATAGAAATAAAATTTTTTTTAAAAAAATGAGCACTTCGTTTATTTAGTAGAGTATTTGTAGTGTACATATTCAATAATTTAAAAACAAGATAGGTAACCTTGAAAATTGTATTAGTTTTTTCTCCTACATTTATAAAATTTTATATATTTAAAAGTTGTTTCCACGAAAAAAACATTAAACTAAAAATATACAGCAGTGTAAAACTATTAAATTATTTACTCAACTCAAACTTTAAAATAATTTCATACCTGTCAGATACAATGATGTAGAATACGATGATAATATACAAATATAACAATTCCTCCAATAGAAATTACCAATTTAGTGATATTAACTGGTATAAATGGACAAATTAGTAACAGGAGTTAGTATTTATTTTAAATAAGTAAAGTTTAATTTGTTTCCAAATTGTATTCATTTATATATATATATATATATATATATATATATACATACCCAGTAATTTTACAACTTATTCTAGCATGTATTTTCATAAAATAGTACATTTCAGATTCTGAGCTCAGCCGATCGACGGTATTGTTATACCGACTATATAGATGACAAATAATAATAATTAATAACTAAAAATATCGAAAATTATTATGAAATGTATATAAAATATTTACTATAGCACTATGTATTTGTATATTGATGTCGTATTTTTTGTTAGTTATATAAATGCTAATAATAATATTCATGTTACACCGAAGCTTTGCTTAGAATCAAATTGAATATATATCCATAAAAATAAAACACATTATAAAAATAACATGAGAATATTCAAAAAAAGATTATAAGTAAGAACCTAGTTTTGACTATAAGTCATCATCAAATTACAAATAAATAATAAAAAAACAAAACAGAAATTATTTTTCATCATGTTACAAATGAATTCATTTGAAACCTGATGATGACTTACCGTCGAAACTAGTAGTTACTTTTAATCTTCTATGAAATACATATTATATTTAATATATCCACAATAATTATTCTACCCAACGATTGAAGTTATTTTTAGACAACATGTTTTATTTTGGTAAAAACTGTAAACAATTATCGAGGGGGAAATGAATTTGCACATAAGTGCAAAATAAAATTCAAAAGTTAATTTTATTTATTACCGATTTTAATACTCACGTTATGTTTTTCGGAGTAATTGATTTATCATTACTTTCAAATTAAATATAATATTTACCACTAGTATCCTACTAGTGAAGTGGTTCCACCAGCTATATAATAATACTTAATTTTATTACTGTTGATTAAGTATGTAAAAAATTTCGATAATAATATAAATAAAAAAGTATCATATTAAATAAAAAAACCAAAAACAATTAAATGTTCAATGGCATAAGCCTTAAACAGATATATACTATACGAAGTTCGACATTGGTCAATGGACAAGTTCTATATCGAGTCGGCAAATTTGTTGAAAATGAACTTGCAATTACTTACATTGATTCATAATAATTATGTTAATTATTAACGATACACATTAGTGAATATTTAATATTTGTCTAGATCATATTATGAAATCACGAATCTGTGTCTATACCGTTTTCGGAAAATTCGTGTGGTTGTAGTTTCAGATTTTCAATTAAAATTTATTATTTGTCTACCCGGGAATTCATATAAAAAGTCGGTAAAAACCATGTCAAACTAATGTAATACTAATTATATTAAATGAACATCACACTCGTATAATTCTATACATAATTATTATAACAATTCTACGTAAGTCTGTTTTGTATGTATGTACAATATTATAAAAATATTAGGTAGTATAAGATAGCGCACCTATCCATTGAGTTAATATGTTTTGCCAATTATAATCAATACGGCAATGGATATTTTATAAAATTATTATTAAGCCATTATTGTTCATAAACACGTATTGTATAGTTTTTTTTGTTAGGAATTAAAAATACAAATAACTTTTCTAGAGAAATTATTAATAATTAGTTCGGCTTAAAATATTTAATTACAACTTGAATTTATAGTTTTTATTCAACCATTTATGTAAAATAAAAACATTTTGAAAAGTATTTAGTATAAGTACATTAAAATTTTAAACATTATTATTTATTTTTAATTTCCAACAATAATATTGAAAAACAATTAGTGGTTGTCATTTAAAAATCTAAAGTTGACACCTATCACATAAAACTTGTGGTGTAAAAATGTAAAAAGTAGAAATAGGCGTATATACTAGTAAACCCTTATATAATATAAACATTTTAGAACACCCTGTAGGTATACATATATATATATTATAAACCTACTATAGGTATTGATTTTCATCTCAGTTTTTCAAATTTTTATGTTTTTCCTTTATTTATTTACTCTATTGTTATTTATTATTACTACTATATTATAGTTGTGTGTAACTCGAGACCAATGTATTAAATATTTCTACTTTAATTCAAGATTTGAAAAGGAAAATGCCAAAAAATTGATTAATTTTTCATCTGCAATAATATCAAAAACTTAAGGTTTGGTAAACAATTGATTTTTATTAATTTATATACAATATAGAATATACATATATGTATCTTTAATAATATAATTTATATTTTAAACACATCATTCAAAAGTCAATTTTGATTTGACATTATATTGATTTAAACATGTCAAATTATATTTTAACCCGTGTTTTTTTTTTTTTAATATAATTGTACGATGGATTTAAACGATTTTTGAATTATATTTTTATATTATTATTATAAAAATATTAATGTTTTTACAAATGAAAATACTCTATGTTTTCTTTATTTCATTGAACATTATTTATTAAAAGTTAAAATATATAAAGACATTTATATACATTTTATATACATAGACATTTTATACATATACAACAATATGTTTTATACAACAAATATATAAATGGACAAATGCATTATATTTATGCATTAGTATGTGTATTATTGGTTTAAAAAACCTTTATTTATAAATATAAATAATAATTTTACAAAATATAGGGTACTCACAATATTTTATTGGCTATTTATATTATATTATAAACCATAGGTATGTAAGAAAACGAAAATGTTACGCTTCAAAAAATAGGAATAAGTACACTTTACCGCTCGCCCTTTTTTCGATTTTTTTCCTGTTTTATAGTGTTTCTTACGCTGATTTCAAATCTGTAATCAGAAATCTACGGACTCTTGTAGTTCAAAAGTTACAGCTACTTGGACCTACAGTGTTATTGTGGCGCGTTATTTATATATTTTAACGTTGGGTAACAGGTACGTTTCGCTGACAAAAATTACAAAAACAGAAATTTAGGTTCAATTAAAAAGTTAATTTAGTATGGAATACTTTTATATATAATAGTTTAGGGAAACAGGGTCGAGAGACATGAGGCCACGTTTGCTTCATTTATAGTGGCGGACTCCATTCGCTTGCTACGCTCCCAAATGTCGCAAAAATTCGAAAATATCCCTCAATTTTCTGTGAAACACCACGTCGGATAGGTAACAGGTGCAGGTGTATTTCGTTCAATTAAATTTACTGTTAATTATCAAAGTATTTTTATCACAGAACATTCTGTGGTTTCATAATTCAATATCGTTGTAATTGATATTATAAGTAGGAGTAGTGTCATGTGCATAAAAGAGAGATGATCGCACGGCATCGACAGGTGCTTCTGTGCTCCGCGTTGCGAAAAGATATTACTGTAAATTCAAGTAGCTGTAACTTTTGAACTACAAGAGTCCGCAGATTTCTGATTACAGATTTGAAAGTGTACTTAAACTAAAAAATAAAACTATTTGGAACTTACATTTTTTTTACGCAGTTAAAATTTTATTTTTTATTTAGCGACATCATACATTTTTTCAGTATCTTAAATTTTTCAGATTTAATCAATTCTTTGAAAAAATAGGTACCATCTATGATATTAAACAAATATACAATATACCTACAATATACCTACAATATACATATATATATATATATAATTTTTTCATTTTATTTTATCCATATAAATGGAGTAAGCCTAAAAATAACAAGATAATTATGTACAAATTTAAACAGTAAGAAAGGCATACAATTATTGTAAGTAAGTACTAAAGAAGATAATTACATATATATTTTTTTTTATAATTTACAAAGAAAAGAAAGGGTCGTTATTTACTGTTCGCAGTGGGACGGACAGTAGGTGAGTTGTCAAGGAAATTAAAAAAAAAAAAGCGAGGAGTATGGAAAAGGAATAGAACAACGAGTGGTACGGGAAGGAACTCTGACACATTTATGAGCTATAAGAGCAAAGGAGAATCAATTTTTGCGGAAAGAAGATTGAACAGAAAGGATAGATTAGACACAGCTAACGAAGAAATGTTAAAAGCATGCAGAATAGGTGTGTAATCGTAAGGAGAATGAGAGATATTGAGTCTTTTAACTGCAGCGCAAGCACAAGCGGTAGAGGGGTCCCAAAGAATACTACCGTATTCAAGCACAGACGAACCAGGGTACAATATAGGGTTACGAGGGGAGATCGGAGGTAGAACTCAGAAAAGGAGCGAAGGATAAAGCCTAGAACCTTAAGTGCCTTGCAACAAATACCTTCAATGTGCTTAACTGGTGAACGTAAAACTTAGGTCACGGACAGAGTCACTTGGGTGTTTAGTAGGGGTATTATGATTGATGTAAGGAAAATAAGTAGGACAGTGGTAGAGTGAAACGGAAAATACAGAACATTTTGAAATATTCAGGAAGAGACCTAAGGACTCACCCCATACCATCAAAGAATATTATTCATTTTTCTCCTAAAACTTCGTATTTTAGGATGCAACGGCGTAAGTCAGCATATCCTTGAATCCTAAAGACTTGAATCATAAACTTAATTTCTAAATTTCCTGTTACTAAAACTTAAATAATAATTGGAATAATGAGTATTCTAGGGCTGTTCATAAAATTTAAAACATTATAACAATAGTAATATACTTCCTCATAAATTAAAAATATTAATTTACGATAAGTTTTTCCCGAAATATATTTACTTTTATAGGAATTATATAATATTATAACATATTATTATTTTATTATTTTATAGAGAATTATTACTTTGTAAATGACTATTATTTAAATTACCAAATTGTCATATACATATATATATATATATATATATTAGCCTTAAAAATATATTTCATTGTTACATGTGTAGATTTTTGCAATAATTACATAAATGGTTTGTATACCTACGTGTAAATACAAAAAAACATGAAATTTCATTAATAAACATCAGCTATAACTTTATAGCTGAATGAACATTACGTTCTGACGTTATATGGAAGAACTCTAATATCAGATTTTTTAATTTTTTCGTGAGCATTACAAGCATTTTAAACGTAAATTATTTAAATAAAATCTATCCTTGGTTACACTTGTTCATACAATAATTTAAATTCGTTTTTAGGTTTCTCAATATAAGTATATACACCTTATATCAACTGGGGTTGTGTCCGTTGTCCGTATTAATTAGTCCATACCTCTATTATATAGTTACGATTTTCTGGATTTTGTTACTAGGGAGATAGATATTATCATTGATTATAAATTACTGGTAATTTATAATCAATGATATTATTCAATTTATAATATTTATATAAATATTTGTATAACATTGTGGGTTTGGTTACTAGATAGATTGATGTTATAAATGTTTTGTTTTATAGTATTTTTAGATTATTGTTTAAAATATGTTTAAAAACCGGGATTTTAGCACGCTCACAGCGTAGGCTTTCCTAACTAGTTTAAATATTACCGATGGGCAACGATATCGATATTGTGATAAATCTACTACACCAATATTGATATATGATTATCCGGTATATCGCGATGTAAAAATTATCATTATTTTAATATTTTATACATTTTATTTGTAGCTAAAAGGTACAAATACGCTTGACGTTTCTATAATATCGATAATGTCGAGTGCACACAATCCGGGAAATATCTGTTGTTATATTAATATTTTAAAGGTATCATGATAATATTACATTACTGTGGAAAACTGAAAATCATTAAAAAAAACGTAAAATTCTAAATGAGACATTATCATAGGTGAATTGATAAGGCGAATAATATTTTTTTTTTTTTTTTAGTAGGTAATTTTATAATCACAGAAATTACCATCACTATTTAATATATTAATACTATACCTAATATATAATTTTAAACTCTTGAAGCCCATCGAATATTTTTTCAATACAAATATTGTTCATTATTTGGAATATATGCGACACACTATATATTTTAATTGCAATTATATAATATATATATTATATTATGAATCATTTATCCAAAAATTACATTGTTTATCATAAGTATATTTTAATTTAAGAATTAATATTTAAATTTTATGTTTCTAGGTATTGAGCAACATTCTGAAATTATTGATTCTACATTAGTAAACCAAGTAAGTACTTACGGGAGTTTAATAATGATTTTCGATATTATTATTTATTTTTATAATGAATAATAAATTATATGAATTTATAGAAATTTATGAATTTATAAATTTCTAATTAAGTTTACTTATAATATTTAATCTCAATAATATACTACATTCAAGCCAAAATTCGTGCTTTGATTCACATATTTAATATATTCATATAATTAATTGAATTTTATGTATATTAAATATAGAAACCAATCGGTTTATAATATAAATTCATTATATAATTTATATTTACATGAACATTCACTTTGGTGTATTGTAAAGGTTGAATTTATTTTCAATTTCTATAAAGTTTAAAGCATACAACTGCTCTATTTTGAATAACTTCAAATAAAAATATCATGTTACACGTTATGAAAATGTGAGGAAAAGTTTTTGTCCGTTATTAAATGTATTTATTTGATAATTTTATTCGAGCATGCATTTTTTTCCAAGTTATATTAGGTATAATAAAATATTAATCTCAATTTTCAAGAGTTTGTTTAAATCTTGTTTTAACTCCATTAGCTCGGTAGCCATTTTAATATTTTGGTGTTGAGTTACTTGTAGAATTATTTATAAATATAAATAAATACCCAGTTTCTACAAAAAGA
>JAIPRL010007915.1:0-21857 GCA_025469235.1 Pemphigus obesinymphae | reverse complement strand
ATAGTGATACATATAGGTACCACATTTTAAATAAAATATGTAAATAGGTTCCAACCTATACTACAGATTTCAAAAACATCAATCGTTTAGAATTTTTTACTATAGTCGCAGAATAAGAAATAATAATTGTCTATTTAGTAAATAAATATCGAGTTCGTAGATTTATTAATAAATAATATTATTCAAATATGAGCAAGGGGGACAAAATTAGCCGAGGGCCCAGTCCGCGATTGCGGACTAGCGGTCCGGGCCAGTCCGACCCTGCATGCAAGTAAGTTGTTTGAACATCTTTCACATTCAAAAGTCTCTTGAAAAACTTAGGCAACAATGGCATAGGGTTATATGTATGTCCCAGAAGATTCAAGATTTGCTTTTGCTTAATCTATGTTAAGGCCAAACTTTGAGTTTTCAATTTTATAGTACAGATAACTGTTTGAAATCATCCTTCAATTCATCAAAAATAGATTCTTAAGTAGAGGATTGTGCTCAAGTAGTAGATAAAAATTCATCGGAAATAGCCATAAGAGTTTTCTTAAGATCAATGTTTGATGGTAATATATTATTTTCCTGAGTAGCTAGAGAAGAAAGTATAATCTTGGAAGTATTACGAGTATTTGATTTATTTGGATCTCTCATGATAATGGTAGAAAATAGTAACAAGCAAATATTGTATACCAGCGTAAAGTTTCCAGAAAACAGCTGATGAGAGTACAAACAAACAATCGATATGATAAGGTTGCGACAAAGTAAAAAGCATAAACTCACAACGGTAGTAACTGTTTTAAAAACATGAATATTCTTATCAAAATAACTTGAAATGATTCACAACACGTTGTTAATCAAAGTTAAATGCTGTAGGTAGAATAACCATAAAGAAAGAGAGTGTAAATATTAACAATGAAAAAAAAAAACGAAAGATCAAAATGCACTAGGAACTGTTATTATACTTTAGAAACATCAATTCAATTTAGAATATTATTGTTTCTTTAAACTGCGCGAGAAAATATTAGTTATATTATATTGGTTATAATACTTATAGAAATCCATTTTAAAAAACACCTTTTAACATATTTATCGGTTTTCATCAATAGATAAACTGTAGTAATAATTAGTGAGAACAATTTGAAATATAATTATAATATAAATTTATAAATATTAATAAGGCTAAGCCCATAAATAGCATTTGAATAATCTCATCTTAATTCCTATGGGCAGACAATGATTGTATCGACTATGTGTGGATGCATTATCTATAAATTAAAACTATTCAATGTTTGATTTTGGAATAATAAGTAGCTTAATGGTTATATGTAGGCCTAAGTACATATTATAGTAATCAATGCAATTATGTCTATAATTGAATTGTAAATAATAATTATTAGTTTCATTTTCAACGATTTGTATATTTCCACAATAAAACGAATTAGAGAATGATTTGTTACTATATAGTAAAAGCACACTACACAAAACATTAACTATACCTTCTAGGTCAAATTTAGAGTTTAAAAATCTATATATTATAAATTATTAGTTATAGCCGAAATTAAAATAAGAGAATCTTTTTAAGTCAATGACATTTTATTATTTTTGCAAAATATAGTCATACAAAATATGTAAAAATGAAAACTTAAAATATGAACTTAATAATCTAAAAAAAAATATTTCCTTTTACAAATTTGATAGGCAATATGAATTTTAACTTTGACATAACATTTAATACTTTTCATTTTTAATTAGATAAACAAAAGTAGTACACATATGCATAGTATAACATCCTCTTAATATTTAACAACTATGTAAATATTTAAGTACATAACATTATATAATAGTTAAGAAAAATATAAAATAGTCTTGTATGTAAACAGTTAATTATTCAAAATGAATAAGGCCATTAAATGAATATTGGTTACAATAATATATAATTATTGTGTACAATATTATTGGTCCCTGTTAAAATTCCGCAAAATTAATGCAAATATATATCTACCTATATATTACTTATATTACTTAGTATCTATAATAATAATAATATCGTATAACTACTTATATTATATATACACACTTAAAAGAGAGCATATGTATACATATGTATTTTCACACAAAATAAGTAAAAAATCAATTTTATATAATTTTTGACAAACATGTAAATATTATTATTTGTATTATTGTAGTATAAAATAGAAATACATTAATAAGTTAAACAACTAAATATTTTCTAATATACAATACAAACAACATAATATGTCGAATTGAGGAGAAATTATGGAGCATTTCTTAAACATTGTTAAAAATTAATTTAAATTAATTTTCTAGTAGAATAATAGCTGATCCATATCTCCATAAATGGTAATAATAATAAAATTGAAATTTTAACTAATCGATTTATTTCTTATCAATGTTAAGCTAAATTTATCGAAAATATGATCAGGCTTTATTCTGAATTTACATATATTTATTTTAAATATCTGATATGTACCTGCAGAAAATGCTAGTATTAATAAAATAAGAAAATTACATGAAAAGGAAAAATAAAATTATTAGGTACAATTTGAAAAAATGATTAATTGACAATGTGTTGTAGTAATTCAATTTTAATAAACATTAAAATATTATTTTAATATAAAGGTGATCTTTTTAAAAATTGTTAGATAATGTATTAGATAAAAAATCACAATCAATATTATGGTATCTATAAGTCATAAAGCGCAAAGATATTCCAATATATTCTAATTGTATAATGTAATATAGGTATGAAAATTTTAATCATAGGATATAAAATATGATTTGAAAAATAAATACAAAATATAATAATTTATGTTTTAGATTCTGATTGATGCATATTTATAATGTAAGTATTTGAGTATTATTCATTGTAATGTACTATTATAGAAATATATGTACAACTATTGTATCATAAATATACATAACCAAATATAAAATATGGTCAAAAGGACCAGATATCTGTAATTAAGAGCTAATCTACCTAAATTTAAAAACTACATACAATATAATATTACTTTATGTGAAAACTAATTTAAGATTTATAACTTGCCATTTTTAATTCTGCTTTTTTTAGTATGTTTTGTATTTGGGATTTTGTTTTAAAATAAAGCTTTTCATTTGAACGTAAATTTTTCATCTGGGTGGAAAAAAAATCATCAAATATAACTTCATTTTCCTTCAAAGATGTAGACATTTCTTCTACTTTATGCTCATTTTTCTCTGTAGATGTCTTAAGAGATGTTGGATTTATAGTGTGACTTTGTTGTCTTGAATTTAAATAACTTGTAGTTGCTGTTGATTGTTGTACATTCTGAAAATAAAATTGTATTTATAATAAGATAATATTATGAACAAAATTCAAACTGGCAAATGTGAAATGATAACATTATATATTTTGTGTGTGTATGATTATCGTATGATATACAGAATTCGCCAGAACAATGAACATGTTATTAAAAATATTAATACTTCAAGTGGGGAAGTCCAATCGGCATGGGAGACAGCTCGTTGGAAAGCTGATAAGGTGCAGCTTTATACATGATGTGGAGTATGCAACAACGCATGTTCACAGTACGGCAGCACTTCAAAAATGGTGAATTTGTCGTTTAAATGCAGTGAAATTTTCAAACTTATTTTGGCATTTTGTATTATAGGACGATTCCTGACTGTAATACCATCTTAAGATGGGATATAGCACTCAACACAACAGGTACGGGGTGATGTGAAGAATTAACTCCCTAAAACATGGACAGAGTAATGTCTGTTTGAGCGACGTTTCTCTTGGGATCAAAGAATCAACGGTATGTTGGATCTTAAAAATGAATTTAGCATTTTATCCCTTAAAAAATTCAAGTTTGCCAACAACTATTGGTAGAGGATTACCAACAGCATGTTAATTTTGGACAGCTTATGATTGAATTAATGGACGATAATGACAACATAATTTTGTTTATGAGTGATGATGTGATAAGGCTTATTTTCACTCGAATGATTACGTTAATAATCGAAATTGTCGTTACTGATCTTCAGTAAACCCGCAACAATTGCATGAGGCGCCTCTACATACCCCTAAAGTTGAAGAACAAGATTACACAAGTAGTGAGGAACTCCAGGACAGATGTTAACCGACACAATGGGCTCATTTTTTCAGCACCTGGATTCTTGCATTGTGGCTCAATGATTGACATTATATTCAGAACCTAAATTTTGTTACGTATAAAAAATTGCAATTTTTTTGCATTTTTTGGTATAATAAAATTTTTTTACCACAATTACTTTAGGCGTATCATTTTGAAAAACATGCTTTTGTTCTGACTGACTTTGTATGTTAGCATAATTAAGAATAAAATCTTCAATAAAATGAAAACCTCTTCATTAGACATGTGTTTAAGGCAATTAGTAGTTATATGTATTATAGAGTGGAATAGCTTACAGATCATATATGATACATCGAGTGTGTTTGTGTTTAACTGATCATTTGATGAGATTTGCTAATAATTTATATTTTCATACACATTTTCAAAAATAGCCAGGATTTATCTTATATAAAACTATGATAGTATTGTTCAGAAAAGGATTTATAATGAGCGTATTATTAAGAGAATAATTAGTATACTCGGAGCACACTAAGCGTTTACCCCATTTTCAGACAAAAACTCGTCTGCTACACGCATGTGAGTATTACACATATACGCGATGTTCGACTATAGTGAGGATGCCAGGTGGAAACCAGTCACCACCTGCACAACATGATACACTCTTAACGTGCTCCAAGTATAGTTGTACACATAGATCTTAAACTAATAGAGAGGAACTTTGTGTATTTTGTATATGGTATCATATATGTACTTTAAGGTCTATAGCTACATTACTGTTATGTTACCAAATATCTCTACATGTAGTCGTAATAGGCAGTTCCTATCAGTACATAGTCAATGATTGTAAAAAAAATAATACAATTTATATTTAGTAAACAAACAAATATTTATAAAATATTTAAGTCTTGGAGAACCTAGAAGGTAACAAGTTGTGAAAGCATATAACAAAACAGAAAAATTAAAAAAATATTCATAGTTTCATTAATATTGATAGTGAAAAGTAAGGATCCAATTGAAGGAACTGGGAAAATCATGTGTAGGAAGATAGTTGGCCTTTCGAAAACTATGAAGGAATATTGGAGAATTGGATTTGTCAGAAATCTTTAATGAAAAATTTTAAAATGCATAGTGGAGGATCGAGTTAGGAGGAAAGGTTGACTTGGGAGTTACTGTAATGGAGATAGAGCTTATGTTGTTTAGGATTAAATATAGGATGATAAACCATGAAAGCATATAACCACATGTAGAGTAAGATTTTCTAAGACATTGACAGAGTAATGGGTAGATTCTTAGCGAAAATAAAATAATAATGTAATAATATAATAATATAATTATTAATCATACCATACTCGGCAATCCTTCAGATGTTTCATTTGTTGGCGTTATACTTCTGGCGTCTTCTTCTTGACAAAAACTACTTGTAAATATATAACTAAAATAAATTAAATTAAGTATTATTTTTATTGAAACAAAATTAATAATTTAAAGTATTACCATTGGTTTTCTCTGTTACACATTTCTTGTCTACGTTTTATTCTATCAGGGTCGTCATTATCCTTTCTGTAGTAACGATGCTCAAATTTACCAATATTGTGACTGTTATTACTACTACACATATTTTCTTCAGTTATTTTATTTGAACATAATGGTGGCTTATAAGCAATTTTACGGGCTGGAATATTTTTCTGTAATAATTTTATAAATATATATTAATAACATATATAGTATAATTATAATAATATGATACAGTCAATAAGTCAATGCAAAAAGAGTAGTATAATTTGGATTATATTTTTATTTTTATGTATTGATTTGAATATTATCATAAATTTCATGTATAATAATGAATAATTTTAGTTAGTTAAACAATATTTTAGGTAAATTAGTCTTGTACATGTACAATACAACCTTTATTTTTAAAAACAACACTCCTCATGTTCACCAACAATCATTATTTATGATATTTTTTACACACTTCAGTTTCTAGTATAAAAAAAAATGCAGATATTGAAATTTGTTTTCACACATTCTTCACCAATTTGAAATACATAAGGTCAAAGGCTTATTGCTTATATTATAAATTTAGGTTCAAAATAAAGATCATAACTTATACATCAAACAAGGAAATTACAATATCTAATTACCTCTCTACATTGAAGACATAATCATTGTCTTTAGTAGTACACAATCATTATATCATCTGAAAAACTAACTTAACAATGAGTTTGAAATGGAGGACTTGGGTAGCTTTTATTACTTTTTAGAAATTAAATACATCATAATACCAAAATTGTGAGAATAAAATAGAATAAAAGATGGTACTATGGGAGATTAATATATAATATAATTGGAAAAACTATGTAAAATAAAATTGTTTAGGGTGTCTACAAAGTAATAAGTTGATTCTATGGTAGAAATAAAATAATAGTAATATAATAATATACTAATATAATCATACCATTTTTTTCAATCTTGCATATAGTTCGCTTTCTGAAGTATTTCCAGGGTTGTCTTTTTGAAAATGACTTGTATTCGTATAACTGAAATAAATTAAATTAAGTAGGTATTATTTTTATTGAAATAAAATTAATAATTTAAAGTAATACCATTGGTTTTCTCTCTGACGTATTTCATTACTACGTTTTATTCCATAAACAGAAGCAGATTCTTTTTTGTTATCATTTGTATCATTAGTTTTGCAGTAATTATGATCAATTTTATGATAATTATCGTAAACATTTGAATCATTTACCTATAATATTTTCAAAAATTTATTTATAACATGTATATGTACAGTATAATCATAATATTAAGATATAGTCAATAAATCAGTGCAGCAAGACATAAAAATTTTTTTGTAATGTTATCAATACTATTATATATTTAATACATAATAATAACAAATTTTAGTTAGTTGAACGATATTTTAGATAATTTAATTTTATACATATACACAATAAAAACTTTATTTTCAAATATCACTCCTTCATGCTAACCAACAACATTATTATTCGTTTATAAATTTCAGTAATTAAAAATTGTGCAAGTCAAAAGTTATTCAGCTATAACGATAAAATTTAAAAAAATTAAATGAGATTGGGAGAAGAAAATTAAAACTGGTTTATAAATTTGTACACAAATAAGTAATTTAGATTCCACGAATACTATGAATTCCATGCGACTATACTATTAGACTTTATAATGTATTTAAACATAATGAAAAAACAATTCTATATTATCAAATATAATATTTAATTAAATTAATCATTTAAGCAATGATATAACTGTTCCAAAGCCAGACTTTATAATATTGTCTAACTTTAATTTTAGTTGTAGTTTTGCCCAAAAATATTCTGGATGATTTTTAGACGTTTTTAATATTGATATCAAAATAGAATGATGGAAATTATTGATATATTTTTACAAACAATTTTTTTAAATTATTAGAATTTTAAGCAATATAGTTCACGACAGATAAAAAATATAAAATACAATAAATAATAAATAAAAAGTATTGGATATTGAAAATAAATAAATTTAGTAAATTTAGTTTACCTACAAGAGTTTTAGAAACAGTGGAATTTTCTGAGTGTACTTCAATAGAGTTACCTAGTAGAGTTACTTCAATAAATATCGTTAACAATTTATAGGTATGCGTGGTGGTGGTGGCGATAATGAATATTGCGACACTGCGTACACTGCCATGGTGGCGATGATGAATATTGCGACACTGCGCACACTACCACAGTGGCGATAATGAATATCGCAACACTGCGCACACTGCCGCGGTGGCGGTGGCGATAATTGCCAGGGTTGTTATAAAAATAATAATAGGTATATAGGTATTTTTTATAATAATAATGTATTTATTTAATTTACAGTGTATTGTAGATAATATCTAGATTGTTGATACTATACACATTATTATAAATACTAAATATATAATAAATAAACAAACACAAATATTATTTAACACAACAGGGATATAAAGTGTATCTAAATTTATATTTAGAAATCTAAAACTAATTTCCTGAAAATGCTTAACTACTTAAATATGTATATTTTAAAAATTATAATAGAATTGCAATTGAACGAATCTGCACTACATAACTTTTTATAATTTTATTTTTAGTTAGGTTAAACAATTTAATTAATTTTATTATGTTACTCGTATTTAAAATAACTTTCTTTATATATTTTATACTTTTATATATATTTTTTATTTGTATATAATTATTTTATTATAATTTGGAATTTATGGGCCCCCACATGAACTTGTTCAGTGGGGCCCATAATCTTCTTTGAAAAGCTAATTAATAATTGAGTGTTTCCACTTAAAGTGATCACACTGTAACAAATATATTACCGTAGGTTGAATTTTAAATTCTCCATTATCCTTAGGTTGAACTTTAAATTGCTTTCTGTTCATGTAATTCTTATTGGAAATTACTTTGTATGAATTTGAACTTACCATTTTTGGATATTTATATCTCTTAAAAAGAAAATTATACCATTTTAGTACCTGTTTATATCTTAGTTTTGAATCAAATATCAATATTATTTTAAGAGGATGCCATACATGAGTTATTTAATTAAAATAGTTTTGAAAATGAAAATTCTTTTTAGCGCTGTAGTTGTAATTAAAAAACTAAATGTTTATATATATTAAACAAAATGATCATTGTTAATCATTGTCGTTTTTATAAGCTACATAATATTAAAATGTTATTCATTTTTTGAAAACCATTATTTTCTTTTTATTTTTACAAATGACATAACATTTATTTTATTTGTGTTATCGAAGAAAGTATGACGACAGAACACAGAATTTTGTTTTGTCTATTATATTGTGTAAATATATGGTTTCTTAATTACGACCACAGCTCTGGAAAACTTTTTGACAGTTTTGTTAATAAATATTGTATTTATACAACAATATTAACTAAAAAATGGTAACGACACTGAACTTTTTTAAAATGTATTTAGATATTTATAAATTGTTAGATTTTTCAAAAATTTACAACAAAACCCTTTTAAAATCGGATGTGTGGTATTCTCTTAATATCATTTACTCAAATAATCATACTTGAACACTTGAACGATATTCAATTGACGGTATTGATGTTGCTTTCAAAACGCCTTTACCATGTCCAATTATATAATCAGATTTTTGAAAATGGTTACTACATAATCTGCTACTTTTACCAGGTTTCCATCCTTTCTCTCTTCCAGTAATCGATATCCACGAAGGTAATATTTTATTATTCAATAATGGAAATCTAAGTAAAAAAAAATTAATCAATGAATGTGTTATTTAAAATAGACATCCACATTTTGGAGGTAGTTGCTAATTAATTACATTACCTGTGTAATTTCTCATTATTGTCTGAAATCTTCACATACAGACTTTTACACCCAACTACACAGCATTTATTTACCATGATTCTGGATTTTTTTTAATATTATTTAAACCGTACAAGAATAATTTAAAATATTTTCAAATAATTTTTATCGTAAACAATTATTACAGAATTTGTATATAATGATCAATTTGTGTTTATTACGCGAATATTATTATTTATGGTCATTTGTTTGTAACTTCAAGATTATTAAGTTCTTCATGTTCTGTGTAATCGTCACGTTTGTAAAATAATACAGTTTTTGGACGACAGCAGATGATTCTTCTTTAAAACAACTATGTAGGCACACTATGAGTTTTTTTAGTAGTATTTGCACAGTGTATATAACCTATTTTCTGGTATATAGTCACCGAGAAGTCAACAAGTAATCATGATCTACAACCGTGGTAACCGTGGTTTATATATCCTTCGTATTATCACAGATTTATATACTCTGTGGTATTATATAAGTTTATAATAAAATAGGCGTGTTTTCACGATTAACCAGGTTATGTTATTTTGTCTTATCTATAACCAAACATGATAACCATTCCGTTTGATTAGTTATAAATTATTGTAACCAAAACTGATTGTTTATAAAATTCAGTATCCAAATTACATTTGGTTAATCGTGAAAACACGCCTAATATAACTTGAAAAACCCAGAAATGCACATCACCACCTATCCACGTTATTATTCGAGTATACCATTTTATTCACCCGATTCATATGTGATTATACATTGATTTAATTTTGGTGTACATGACACCATATTTATCATGGACGAAACACCCAAACTGAATATTTCTATGATTTCACTCATAAAAATAATATGTAAACAACTTTTTGAGAGAAATATTACAATATCTATTATGTAAATGCTGCCTATCCGTAGCAATTGAAATTGATGTTAAGTAGGTAGTTACATCTTTAGGTAGGTAACAAATTTATAAACATTTGATATAAGTTTATTGTTTGATTTTGTTTTCATTTCGTTTCTAGGCTCCAGCGTTCATTTTCCGGTTTTAAGTTGTGCAACAACAGTAAAATATTGAAGTGGACAATGAATGGAAATGTGGATGCTTCTAAAAAGGAAAATTCGAGTGATGGCAATGTATCAAATAATTTAAAATAATAAGTTAATAGTAAAATACATGAGTCATTGGATCCTTTGAATTAATGCTGGATAATATATTTATACGTGTGATATACCTATTTGTTTTCGTAGTAAAACTGGTCCATACGATTCGTGCACTTATTCAGAAAACATAATACTGATTGATGAATAACTAATATCTTGATGACATAACTATCATGAGAGACCACTACCCGGTGGCCATTGAGTTATAGAAATTATCTGTATACTTTTCTGTGGCCGCCATTTTGAGCATCTTCATAGCACGTATCAGGGCAATTTGACATAATATACGGAGATAGGATAATCCCGTTTATATTAAAATTCAATTGATTTTTCATTACAGATTATTAAATTAATACTAATCGAATGTTTGTTTTTAGGGGACTTGAATGCATTATTTTCAGACTTATTAAATACTTTGCATATTTATTTGTAACATCGCTTAGCCTTTCAGCTATTATATTTTGTACAACCGTTATGTAATTTCAATTTTTTTACACCAATGTAATATTTTTATATTATCAATAGCTTTAGTATTTCTTGAAAATAATTTTATCTACACTTTAGATTAATTTTGAACAATTTTAACTAACTATAATTTTTATAAGAATGTTCTGTGTTTATTATTTTTTGATTTTGAATTTTGAAATTGTTTTTATATATATTTTATTTATATATTTTTGTTATTTAAAATAGAGACATATACATCTCATTATACTAGTTATTAAGGTACAAACTTAATATAAATAAAGACTTATATTATATTTATATGACTATAATTAAATATATAATAATGCATGTCGGTTCTTGTTTTAGAAAACAACACACCAGCTAGAATGTTAAATTTTGATAAAAATTACTGGTGGGAGATTAAATCAAAGCTGTAGAAAAGTCCTGGCAATTAAATAATTTTACGTTCTTATAGACTTATGAACTTATACAGTTTTTCTTGTTGTGCTCCTCTTTTTTGTTTCTCTAAGCCCTCTTGCTACAGCTCTGATAATGATTGTTACTTTTTATGATTATTAACAGGGATAATTTAGGTAATATTTTTACTTAAGCATATAGGTATATTAAAATGTAATACTAATCTATAAATTAAAAATAATGAAGTACTTACTTAATTATAAAATAATTAATGTTAAAAAATATAAATAGGCATTTAAAGTATCTAGAACTAGATTTTGTTCTATGTATTAAAAGAATAATTGTGGTAAAGTTTGAGTGGGAAAAGTCAACCCCTTCATGTGTCTCCAAGGGGTTAAATTTTGAAGAAAAAGGGGTTATTTTTTATTTTTTGGTGTTGTTCCTTTAATTTTAAAGTTACGATAAAAAAGTACAAAACTATTATTATAGTACCAAATATTTACTAAAAAAAATATTTCTTATTAATTTATTGTAAAATTGATAGTTTTCTGTAAAATTAAGAAAAACCTGTTAAAGTAATGTTTTTAGGAAAATTAATAGGTTTTTAGATTTTTACCTGTATTCTCATAAATTTTAATATTGCATACAATTTATATATATGTATTATTATTGAACATTAAATTCTCTATAAAAAAGATATCTTGATAATTTTTGAAATATTAATGTTTTTTTTGTAAAACAAAACAAATTACATTTTTAAATATTTTTAAATGTTATATACCTACTTATAATTTATATACATAATACTCTTATATTTAAAAAAAAAAACAGAACTGAAATTAATTAATTAATTTGGTGCATCTTTCGTTAGTAAATCTTTTCTATGGCTGGGATAGTTTTTATGGTATTCTTGTACCACCTAGAAAAAATAAATAACGTTATCCAAATTATCCTAAAAAACGATTAACTTAAAACTCACCTTCAGTACATACTGCTTTTGATTTTCATTTTTTGTAAATTTTGTGTTAAAATCTTCCATCAACTTAACCACCCCACGTTCGGCTGCATCATTTACAACGTTCATATGTTGTATAACATTTTTCGCCTTTATATACAGTCAATATGTGGCCAATTTTCTGATTAGCATAGCTTATCTAATCTGATACCATATTGTCTATTGTCAGTCTCGCACGACTATGGCTAATCTATACTATTAAGAGTATATTTAGATTTATACATTGTACAAAATTGTCAAAGTAGTGAAAAATATGTTATAAAATCATACGAAGCTTATGCGGATGTAAGGATATGTTATTAGAATTAAAATTTGTTATTAATATACCTAATATATATATAATATATATATTCAGTTCAGGATAAACACTTTTTTAAAACTACCTATATAAAAGTATGTAAAAATTGATTATTTTAAGGGTTTTCTTGATTTTACAAAAAAGGGTTAATATTTAAAAAATGATTTTTGATTATTTATGGGACTACAGATAAAAAACTAAAAATCTAGTTATTTTCCTAAAACATTACTTCGACAGTTTTTTCTTAATTTTACGGAAAACTATCAACTTTAAAATAAATTGATAAGAAACCTTTTATTTAGTAAATATTTAGTACTATAATATTAGGTCTGTACCTTTTTATCGTAACTTTAAAATTAAAGAGAAAACACCAAAAAATGAAAAATCACCCTTTTTCTTAAAACGTTAACCCCTTGGAGACACGTGAAGGGGTTGACTTTTCCCACTCAAACATTACCGTAATTATTATTTTAATACATAGAACAACATTCCAGATACTCCTGATCAAGTTTTGTAAGTCAAAAAATAAGGACCACCTATATCTATACAAGTACCTATACATCATGAATCGTGATAGTCATATTTTTGTGAATAGTAATATTATAAATAGTAATGAAATAAAGCCAACAAATATAAAACGAAAATATTCTATTAATTGCAGCATGCCAAGGATCCTGAAAAGGTGATTTTCAACTCTGCCTGAAAATAGTTTTTTGACGTAGAGATATCCAGTCTGAATGACAAGCCACTGGAAAGAACGAGAACATCCAATAATCGACAAACTGAAAGTCGAGATAAATTGCTCACGAATGACTAAACTATCACTTCAAAAACTGGAATGTTTTAAATGGTCCATACATATCATATAGGTACTCAAATAGTCAAATATAATCAATGACTAATCTTAGTAATATACAATGTACTATAGTAAAATATATAAACACAATTGTTAAAGAAACCAAATACGTAAACCACTATTAATGTAAGTAGTTAAAATACAAGAGTTATTAATATTGAACTTGAGACATCTTTATATTTACATTTGTTGTCTGTAATATAAAATAAATTACACTGTTTAAAAATAATTAATGTGGTGTCTACGTCACATTCATTGTTTCAATTTTTCTACATAATGTGTGAATATTGTATAAAAACTGTATACAAATAAACATTTATGTCTTGATCTTGATAGTAATATTCAAAATTAATTTTATAAAAATAAATACCAACTGTATTATAGAATATTATTTTAAGACACAGGATTTTACAATATTCATAGAATAGTAATCATGCAATTGATTAATGAGCTCAAAATATAAGTTTTAACATATTTTAATAAATTGTATTTATTATAATAGTATTCAAGTTCACAACATAAATGCTAAGTGTATTATAATAGATTAGTAATTTTTGGATTTGGTTTAAATTATTAATATTTGTGTTAACAAACTAAATAATTTATAACATTATCATATGTATAGGTAGGTAGTACCAGTACCTAAGATGTTTGCATTTTACTACTGCACACGCACAATTTTGGCTTTATTACACCCCCCCCCCCCAAAAAAAAAAAAAACTTTAAATATTAATTAATTCATCAGCAAACCTAATTAAATCAATAGCTAATTTATTAATTCATTAAATTATGCAAAAACTATAATGTGTAGTAGGTATGTTCTGTTTTAAATGTAGGTACTTTAATGATGACCTTGTCTTAAAATTTTGTTTATTAGAATAGCTAGGGGATACAGAAATAATAATAATATAATATGTAGGAAATTTTCAAAATGTATACCTTTGTTGACCCTTTAAATAGATTTTTTAAATTTTGAATGCCTATAACTTTTAAATAATTCAGTCTATTCAAGTATATGGAATCTCAAATTGATATTGTAACAACTATTTTACATTAAAAAATAAATTGGTTTTTTTTAATATTTGTTGTAGGAAAAATTTTGATTTTTCCGATACTAGATTTAAATAGAAAAATTTTGTAAGGTTAAGAGGTTCAAGTATTTAGGGTCTGATATACAGAAATATGGAGGTTTCGAAGTAGATATGAAACACAGGCTTAAGTGTGGATTGATGAAATTGGGAGAAGCGTCAGGTGTATCATGTGACAAAAGAATTCCTATTAGATTAAAAGGTAAATTTTATAAGACAGTGGTGAGACCTGCAATGATAATATCTGGAACAGAATTTTGGGCAATAGATAGAAAGATTGAACAGAGAATGAGTGTAACAGAGAAGAGAATGAGGTAGATGAGTGAAGTAACTAGACAAAATAAGGAATGAGGATAAAAATGGTAGTATAGGAGTATCTTTAACAGTTGACAAAATAAGGGAAAATAGATCATGGGCATGTACTAAGGAGGAAAGAGATTGAGGTAGTAAGATAAGTGAAGAAAATATATGTTGATGAAAAAGGAGTATAGAAGGAGTTGAGAGATGTGGTATGAGGAAGGTGTGTAAGTGTAGGACTAGAGTGGCTGACCCAAAATAGTTGAGATAGAACGTGAAGGAGAAGAAGAAGTTGATGTGTTCTATTTAAATCAAGTGTAAAAGTAGCCATTTTTCCATTTTAAAAATCAAGTTGTATTACTCATGCACACACAGAAGTCCAAAAGCATTAAAAATTAGAAAATTTCACAAAAATAATATTTCTGTATCCCCTAGCTATCCCGATAAATGAAGTTCATATCCAAAGTTATTTAATCAAGATATTTAGTTGTTAGTACATTCAAAACGGGACACACTACCTATATATATGAAGCAACACACTAATTTTTAGTTTTATGTTTTGTAAAAATCTAGTTAAAACACCTCATGCCATATTACAAGTTTTTTCTAATTTGTATATTATGTTCATTATTTTAATACTTAGAATTATGTGGTTATATTTATATTTTGTCAGTCACCCTTAGTGTTTATATTTAAAATATTTTTTTTCTGTATCATATTTAACTATAAATGGTATTAAGAAAATTACATATTAATTCTTAAAATTATATGGTGAAAATAGATTTCTTTCATCATATGTAATTTTTTTGTTATATGCAGAAAACCTTGAAAATATTTATTTGATAAGAAAAAAGCTATGTCTCATAAAAAAATGATATAGTAAAAATATGAAATAATATAGGTTAAACATAAACATATATATTTTCTATTGCACATGGTGTGTGCTACTGCACACAATTTTAGGCCCTGGTAAAACTATACTAAATTTAGTTTATAAGTGCTTTGAATGGCAGGCCAAAATCAACGATGTTCAAATATACGATAGTTGGTATTTGTAGTGAACAAATAATAACTTAATGTACATAATCAATTGTGTTAAACATTGAATATGTACATGTTATGAAATTCACCATATATGGTGGACTATCTTTCCTTCGATATGTGTATTTGATGTACATAAATTCCACGTGTAATATAGATTTAAAAATAATGGTGAAAAATAAAATAAAAGCGTGAAAAAGTTGCAAAAAAAAAAAAAAATCTATCCCAAGATCTAGTAGGATATGGACCACTGCGTGGCCCTAAGCTCTTCGTTTGTATTGCCTACGGTAGTGATCGTCTTAAATCATATCGTTATTGCCGGCTGGCAGAATTCAAACTCAGGATATTGCGCATTAAAAACCTTTACATTATCGAACAGGCTAACCCATGGGCGATGAATGCAAGTTGAAACTTTAGACATATAAGTATTATCGTAAACAGAGCGACTCAATAATGTGACTATTAATATTAGGTTACTAATGACTGAGTCCTATAGTAGCCTTATAGTAAAGACAAACAATTAAAATTTTTAAATATTAAGCAATAGGTATTCATTACTATTGAAAGAATAGCTACTACAGCTGCAGATGTTCAGTTACATACCACAAAAATTAATAACATACTATAATATAGTATAATAATATATATTATAATTTTATAAATCATAATCAGTTATATATATTTAGTGTTTTTTATTTATTAAATATGTAGTAAGTAATAAACTAATAACTTACTATTATAATAATAGTAAATTGTGTTTATGTCACACAATTGATATCTATATATTATATACTAATACCTCATAATAACTATGTAGTACTCTATAACTAGGGAACGGATTTATATGTAAATGTATATATTCATTAGAATAAGTTATCTGATAAGAAATGTGTACGATTTAATTCATTATTATTAAAATAATACATGCAATTTTATTTTGCATATTTTGTATATTTTTTTTAAAATTCTTAGCGCATATTTTTAATTTTAACACATATTTTTGTTTTTAACACATATTATCACGTGTTCTTATTTCCAGCAATAAAAATGTGTAAAATTATTGTTTTTAAATACTAAATATTTTAATATTACAAGTAACAATTTTCAAGTGTATAATGAAGTAGACTTTATCCAATAAGAAATGCGCACAATTTATATAATTTTTATTAAAATAACACCGTTTTTTTTTTTTTTGCATATTTTGTAAATTTTAAATACATATTTTGTAGCATATCATTATTTTTAAATGTATATTTTGAGAATTTCTTATGCATATACACCCGTTCCCTAACTATAACATTTAAATAGG
This sequence comes from Pemphigus obesinymphae, assembly GCA_025469235.1. NCBI lineage: Eukaryota > Metazoa > Arthropoda > Insecta > Hemiptera > Aphididae > Pemphigus > Pemphigus obesinymphae. The sequence continues at coordinate 4,449 of JAIPRL010007915.1, read as the reverse complement.
TATTCATTTTTAATTATATATTATTAAATTTTAAATATAAACTATAGTACACATTTATATATAATGTATGTATTCCTTAGATTGTTTAAAAAATTTATATTAATCAATAAATCAATATATATCATTGGTTATTATACATTTATGTTTATTCTAAAGAATAAAATATTTTAGTTTATACATAAACATATTATGTACCATTAAAACATTAAGTAATAAACGTTTAATATATTAAAAATTAATATACTTGTAATATTTCATTTATTCCCTGTGTATTTACTGTTTAGCCACTATAATGCATGCTGAGTATCTATTTACCATTTTATCGACTCATTGCAAAAAATAGTAATTTAATAGTAGTTACTAATCATATTATTATGTATAGCATAATTATTAGAGAATTCATATTTAATTTTTAATTTAGTATGGTTGATTTAATTTTAATTTATTTATAGTGTAGTAAAGAAACAAATAAAGTAGGCACTAGGTACCTATCTTATTGAGTATTGTATAATTTGTGTAATTTTATATTTCATAGGTATGATGCTTACCATTTGTTTGAGAATTATGTGTACATACAGAAACTTATGAAACAATTGATATAGGTATACAACATTTTCAGCTGAAATATCTGTTTGCATATATTATAGTGACCAGAAACTGACAAAGAACAATACTAAAAAAATTTGGTTTTCAAAATTAAAATTGTACCATACATTTGATAAGGTATAGATAATTTAAAATATATAAATATTAAGTAATATTGTTGCATATAAATAACACTTTATATAGATATATTTCTTTATTATAGATATTTACCATGAGAAATATCACAGCCTTAACCAGCATATAATGAACATTTATAGATAAAAATGAAGAATGTCAAGACAGAACACAAGCACACAGTGAATAAATTTATTTAAATTAGCATAAAATAATACATTAATCCGTGAAAGTTTTAATTAATTCTATATTTCTATTATTTTGTACAAGACTAAACAAATCACAATATTAAATAATTGTTGATACGTATGATATATCTGCAATGTTTGTAATATAATTAAAAAAATGTATGCATTTAAAATAAATAGAAATAGAAATTAATTTCTTATCATAGTATGATTTATGTAACTGTTTTGAGTATATGAAAACAGTGGTATTTCCATAAAAATTGTTAAATAGTTACATGTTTACATATTTTTTTTAAAATATATTTTATATTTATGTTATTGGTTGCATACTAACGTTGCCTATTTATATCATTTGTATCATTATGGCCATTATGGGTATGTAATAGAGTACTCATACCCCTAATGGTACAGACTGAAATATTATATACATTATAATAAATATATTACTACATAAATATTATATAGTAATATTAGTGAACAACAATTGATATGGATCTATCTGAATCAGTACAAAATAATAGATTAATCCATGAAAGTTTTAACTAATTCTATATTTTGATACTTTAGTTGTAAATCACTTTTTAAATTCCTATTATTTTGTATAAGATTAAACAAATCACAAAATTAAATACTTATCGATACGTATGATATAACTGCAGTGTTTGTAATATTAATTTAAAAAATGTATACATTTATTTCATTTAAAATAAATATAAATAGTTATAACTTTCTTATCATAGTATGACTTGTCTAGCTGTACAGATTATATGAAAACAGTGTCATTTCCATAAAAATTGTTACATATTTTTTAAAAATATATTTTATATACATGTTATTGGTTGAATACTAATGTTGCCTAATTATATAATTTTTGTCATTATGGGTATGTAATACGTAGTAAACGTAAATAATAACTATATTATATACTCACCCAAAATGATTATAATTATAATTGGCTATATACCTATAAGGTAGGTAGTACAGATGGTACTTTAGAAAATCATTGACTATATTATAATACACCGATACATAAATAACTAATAAATTTACTAATCATAAAACAATAATGTATAATAATAGTGATGACTAAGGGCTGAGGACTTCTAGGAGGTACCTACTTAAAAAATGCAAAATATGCATTCATTTATGCATTTAAAAATAAAAAATATACACTAAATACCTAATACGCTCTACAAAAAAATTTATGATAATAAATGATAATTTTGAAAACATTTAAAAAAAATGATATTTTGCAAGATTAATTTAAATTATAAAATATAAGATATATTTCAACTTTACCAGAGAATTCGTTTTTAAAATTTTTTTTTTTCGAGTTTAATGTAGTTTTTGACACTGAAAACGATGGTGCAGACAGAATTTGGTGGTCGGACTTTGTTTAGAAGTTATAGCATGAAAATATTATTTTCGTTCGATACACATATTATTATTTTATATTCTCCAGCGAACATCAAAATTGTACGCCTACATTTTTTCAAAATGGGTACCTGTTCTTATTTTTCCAAAATAATTTGACGCCAATTTTACTGTACCTACCGAAAAATTGCAAAATATGTTCTTGATGTTTATAATATACTCAAATATACATTTATATACAATACTGACGAAATATTCAAAATAAAATTTTTAGTATAACATCCTAGTATTGCGAAATATATTTATAGATCACTTTCTAGACAAATATGATAAAACTAAAAGTCCTACCCTTTTGTAATGACTAATGAATAGTAGAAAATTTAAATACATACCGTAGTTACAGGTAGTGAAGTAAAATACGATTGTATACATGGTGTTTTTTCCCTCAACTCATCTTGTATTGCATATTTTTTCTGTGCAAGTATTTTGTACTGTGCACCACTCTTTCTTTTTCGGAAAACCATTTTAATTTCAATTGTAAAAAACCACGTTATTTAAATTAAGTTTATGTGACACGCACTTTCACAGATGATAGAAAATAAAGACATTTTGCACAATACCTATTATATTATATATATATATATATAAATGGGACTAATGGGAGATTAGGATAATACCTAACGTGTTTGTGCCTTTGTTGAGAACTAAAAAAGTACATTTCTTATCGCTCGTTACCACTAAATATTTATTTTGATTGAATTGGGTTTTCCGTATTCAGCATTACTTTTATGCTTATGGTACCTATAATACGAAAATATGATGTACAAAGTACAAACAAGGCCATACAGATACTGTATACAAATATTATACGGGAACAAAACCAATAATTCAAACTCGAACGAAAAATATAATAAATTAGTACTTTTTATAATGTAAGTATCTATAATTAAATAATAAATTGATAATTATAAAATATGTATATTAAAGAATACCTACATATTTTATAACTTATTTATAATTTACTTAATTATTAATCATTGAATTGTGCGTAAACATAAAAAGCATTACTGAGTACACTATTTAATATTTATTTTCGCCACCCCCTGAATTTATGCCACCTTTGCAGCCCCAGGCACTTACCTCATTTGCCCTCACCCCTTAGCACGGTTTTGTTAGAACTACTACAATCTAAGCACACAATTATCACTTTTAGCGATCTTAATCGACTATAAGAGTTGATTACATTGACGAGAAATATTGAAAAATTTTAATTAATTTTTTTAATATTTTATGAAAAAAATCACACGATGATAATATAATAATATAATCCTCTATTATATAAAACGCTAACTTTGCTTCGTCGTTTTTTCCATGAAATCCTGCGCTTATAGAAATTTAATTTCCCGGACCGTTTCCGACGCCGCTCGGAGCGCGTTCCTCTGCCGTTGCCGTTTTAAAACCGTTTTCCGGTAGTTTCGGAATTTTTACGCCTTTCGTTCCTCCGCTTTTTCGACTTTTCTCCGAGCTTTCGACGCCTGGAAGAAAAACGAATTTCTCGATTCAGCGACTAGCCGTTCGTTATCACCGCGGGACATTTCTCCCGCGCCGTCTGTTATCACACGACCTTCTCCCGCGCCGTTATTCGCGTTAATCCGCTTTCCGGCACGTTTTCGCGTCACGCCGATGGCGCGATTGTTTTTCGCGGCTTGGTTAACACATGACCTGACGTCTTCCCGATGGTTTTCGTCCCCGTACGGTTGATACTTGAACGAACAGGATTTCCCGCCAACCGCTTTGTTACGCCGATCGCGGTACTTATAAGATAGAAATATGGTACGGATTTCACATCGGTGTAGTAGCGTAGTGGTTAGGTGTAGGTGTTATCATTCTTAGGGTCTTAGGTTCTACTAGCTTAAGTGCAACACCTGTGGGGTGCAACTCCTTGTAAGTGCAACTCCTTTTATATGAACCTATTTATAAGTTCAACACCTTTTGAGTGAGGAATCTTAAGTTTGAAACTCCGATTGAGGGTGACACCTGGTAATTTTAACTTTTATTGAGTACAACACCTCATTAAAATAATTACTTTTGCAAATCGTATACATATCGGTTTATGTATTTTATCCGAAATAATACTGTTAATTAATTAATTTTAAAAATATTCCGC
>JAIPRL010007914.1:0-21859 GCA_025469235.1 Pemphigus obesinymphae | reverse complement strand
AAAGCGCGCATGCAATAGATATGATATTGTATTATCAATAACTAATATAATAATATACTACGCAAAGATAAGGTTAATATTCAAAGCTAATGAGAAAAATTAACTCAAATATGAGAAGTTTGGAATTGATTAATTTGATAATTAATATGATAAAAAAAAGCATGATTTGATAATGATTAGTTACAATTATATAGTATACCTACTAATCATTATCGTTGTGTATTATAATTTTTGCACGACCGTGTCTGAAATAGGCGGTTATTCTATCGTTTTTTCGTCAAATTTAACGGCTTCGAAATACGTATTAGCCCAGTTGACGACAATATTATAAATTCGTGTCGACAACAACAATAATTTACAGCGATTATCGTATAATAACATTTTATATTTTACGTATAGGTATGTGTATTAAATTCTGTTGTCGGCCAGCGGTAAATTATATTTTTGGTTTCTAATTAAGTTGCTCCGCATATTAAATATAATAGATATGGATACCTCCTCTCTCTGGGCGGTTTAACCGGGTATAATAAATATAAGCCGAGTAAAAGAATAAAAACAAAAAACCCATTTGGGTACATAATAGTGTTTTAGGACTCGTTTGCGGAAAACTCAAAACGGGTTTGTAGCTCATCTTGCAAGTTTCATATCATGTTCATTTACGTTTTGTTTCATATAGTTACTTATTATAATAATAATCGGTGCACACTACACACACACACATATATAATATATATGTATATGTCTCGTGTGTCAATGTCCATCTCCAGTGGTGGAATTACAGCCAAGATTAATTTAACAGTATTTCGTATAAAATCTCTGACTGTACCGTTATGTTATTGATATAATATGTTAAAAATATTATAACTTTCAGAAAAACGAAAATGTATTCTGATAATAGGTATATTATATTGTATATAAGTATATTCCATCGAGAAGAGGAGGTGAATGAGAATCCTTATGGGGGGGGCAGGTGGCTGATACCCCCTGAGATATACAGGTGTCACCAGAGACGGCACTGGGAATTTTGTCGCTCGGGGAACAGTGGCGTTTCGAAGACATTTTTTGGGGGGGGGGGGAGATGTTTTTATAATTTGCCGACTATTCCAAAATACACTTTCAAAACGGTAAATAGGCAAAAAAAAAGCATCATCAACTTTTTTCAAATTTGGCCGACTGAATTATCGAAAAATGTTTATTGCCGACTCTACATTCCGAACAATTTTTCTAATTTGCCGACGACTAAGTTCCAAAATACTTCTCAAAACATAGTAAATATGTCAAAAAAAAAGTCATCAACCAGCGACGACAATTTTGTAAATGAGAAGAGAGTGACATTTTGCCGACTGTGTCATTTTTTCTACCAAATTTGTGTGATTTGCCTACTGACAAAAACCTCTTGGGGGTGGGTATACCCCTCCCTCAATCAGAACGCTCCTACCTCGAAAAAGTGTAAAATTACGCAAAAAAAAAAAAAAAGTATAGGAAATAACTTAAACACATATATTGGAGAAAAAAATGATATCATCGACATTTATGTGTATTATAGACTTTCAACATATCACGCCAGCCAAAACATTAAATCGTTCAGCGTAACAGGCGGTTATTACCCTTCACCATTAAATATATATTGGAAGGTAAAAATCGCCCGGTATGTCACTATATATTTTTATTATTATTTATGTATTGTTCAATTATTAATTAATTGTAATAACTAATTTATAATTATTAATCAAAAAATGTGTTTTCTTATACTAGATTAGGCTTAGGTTAGTATACTTTGTTAAATTTATAAGTTGATAGTATACCTATAATAATAGATTTATATTTATTTATTAACGCTAAGTAAAACGTTTGTCCGTTATTTCTTAAGGCAAATTTTAATTGTTACGTCTAATAAACCTATATAATTTAAATAAAATATTAAAAAACAAAACTACTATCTATATTATAAGCATAGAATATACTATAGAATCAACACTTGAAAATGTTCCTTTTTTCAGTAGGTTTTGGTTTCTATGACCTTCAGCTGTTTAGTTATCACTAGGTACATTTCTTACTATCACACAGATTTAACAAAAATGTTTTCTTATTTATATATACAGTGTGTTAAAATTTAATGGTATTTTATTATTTGAGGATTAAAAAATTGATTTTGAATGATTTTAGCATTTTATTTCTTAATCATCCCTATTCGCCCTCCCCTTAAATGAGCTTCAGATCCGCAAATCATTGCACACAGAATTTGGAAAATGATAATATTTTCAAATATGTTTGTTGATGATTGCATGAAAATGTTTTTAAAAAAAATAGTGTGTCTAAAATAATTAATATTTCGCAAATATTTTCAAAATATTATTGTTGATGATTACAAAAAAAAAAATTTTTTAAAAATTACAAAAAAAAAAAAAAAAAAGAAAATGATAAAAGAACATAACCGTGGTGTAGATATTTACCACACGCGAATACAACTTAAAAATATAACTTATAAACATCGAAGTATTTATATATCAGTAAAACTTATGATGACACTTACATGGATCCGAGATGATGCAATGGTGAAAACTTACATTTCGAGTCACGAGGTCAGTAGTTCTGTGCCCGGTTCCGAATTTAAAAATTTGTTTCGGATTTCTAATCATCTCGCCTGTCGTGAAGTGATAATCTAATCCAACGTACCCCCTCCCCCTCTAGTTGTTAATTTTTTTCTTTGGTTTTTGTGATTTAATTTAATATTATAACGTTCAGGGATTGATAACGTTTTAAAAGGTAAATAATATTATAGTATTATTGGAAAAGTGGCCAAAAAATATTACTATAATATTTATTATAACGATAATATTTTAATGACTTTGTAATGAAATAATAATGTTATTTTGCAATATGGGATAAGTTATCGGTAAACTATTTATAGTTTTCAATTTATGAAAACAAATTATTCGGCATACCTATACACACAACGGACGATTTTCGGACATATTATATCAACACAATAATAAAAATTATCAATATTGTTATTTGTGTTATCAGTGTAAATATATATATATACACGACTAATAATCGTACTAATGGACGGCGAGCGCACACGGCGCGCACGAGATCGGCAGAGGTTGCAATAATACGTGTATAATATAATGGGCACATCGGTTTTTTTTTTTTTTTTATAATTACATTTAAATTTTCATTAAACACATTTTTCTACATTTTTTTCCTATACATCTTTCCACATTATATACCAATTTTATTATTGTTTTAATCTCGAGATGTACCTAATTATTATGCGGCCAACAGACTGTGCTGCTTGGACTTTCGGCAACCCGTGCAGCCTCAGATGCCTATATAAAAATATATCGTTTTAATATATTATTATTTAATGTCACTTTTGAATCCTGTACGCCGTTTTTTTTTTTTTTTTTTTATATAGATTATGAGATCAACTTTATTACAGCGGGAGATGGGGAAAAATCGGAAGAATAGGAAAAAAAAAACCATATAGATCAAACGGTATAGGCAAGGTGGATCTATAAGGTGTAATTATACTCCCTTTAAACGCCATGAGGAAAAAGTGTTTGAAATTTTTACACCACTTACTGTCTCCACTAGGAGCGCTGACTACCCGATAAGGTCCAAAAATTTGAAATACATATAGTGTACGTTTGTATACGAAAATGAGAACACATTCATTAAATATTATAAATTAAAACTAATTTTCCCAGACTATTATAAATATTATTATTTTTATTTTTTAAAAAATAATAAATATTTTTATTGTTTAATTTATAATGCGCAATTATTATATAAAAATGTAACAGTAATTTACAACGGAACTATATAGGTACTTACTATTAGTTTAATAAAACAAATATCTCAGGCATAGTACCTACTTAGTTTGTTTACTTGCATTTTGTTTTATGTTTCCAGTCTTGTAAACTATTTGAATACTTTTTTTTGTGTTCGAATACTATTTTAAATACTTTTCATAAAAAGTATTCAAATACGTATTCGGAATAAGTTTTTTCGTATTTTTATTCACTATATAAATGCTTTTTTTCTGAACTCGATGAACAGTTTTAAATTTGTGACAATACAATTTTTAAATTTAAAATCGTAGTCTTTATATGGTATATAATAAATTAATTATTAATGCAATTGATATTCACAATTCAATAATAACTATATTTCAATATTTGATAATATATATGATATATGATATATATCGGTGTTATTCATTTATCAAAACAAAGTTTATGTAAATAAAAACAAATAGTAAAACTTTTCATGGAAATTTCTGGAGATAAGAAAAATTCGAGGGAAAATGAATGGAAAATTTTCAATATTTAATAATAATAATAGAAAAAAACGCATGTTTATAGAATAATGTATAATATTATAAATTCTAATAATAAGAAAATTTGTATATGTTATTTTTATTTCGAATACTAGGATATAAATTTGTCTTCATTTTAGATTTAATAAAAAATTTATTTCTATTAATTTCATGTGATTTTTACTATTTTTTCTGCATTTCTGCATATATTCAAATATAATCTTGAGTCCTCAAGGAGGTAATCAGCGCTTCCGGTGGCGTTATCAAGTGGTGTATATTTTTCGATCAACTGATAAGCGGAGTGTCGACACCTTATAGATCCACCTTGGGTATAGGTATAGGAAGTTCAAAACTAGATTACAATTTGGAAATGGAATATTTTTTATCACAGAATACATTGATAATTAGTTAATTTACTGAAAAATATATATACATATACAATTTCCGGGGTTGTGGAATAAAAGTCGGTATGAATCGGTCCGATCGATACCACATTTTGCATAGATATTTATTTTATGTCTCTATTATATAGGTTTTATTAACATTTTGAAAAAATTAGTCCACAATGCAGGATATAATCAGTAGGTAAATATTCTGATTATGTAGTAAATATTATATACTTTTTTTAGATTCTGAGTGGAACGAGGGATCTATTGGTTTAACAATGATGTTTATTTTTTCTGTGAGTAACTTTTCGACCAGAAGGAAGCGAGTACGAGTTTTGGAGGAAAGAGTTTTTTTTATAGAAAACTGGTTTTAGCTGGTACTTTGAAAAGTTTATTTTTCGATTTTTCCAGCAGTTTCTTTAAACGTGAAGAAAAACTACCTTTTACAACGGACGGAAATATTTTATTAATGTATAGGGGAAGTGACAAATTAACAAATAACATTGTCTTATTAATTATAATTTAATCCTTATGTGAACACTAGGATTTACCAACTTATCGTAGCACAAGAGTAGTCGCATTGTTTTCATCTGAAAATTGGATTAATTTGATGCTTCTTTTCTACTGACCACGTGTGTTCCTATTTCCCGTTAGGTATATATAAATAGGTATACGCATAAATATGTGATCCGGAGGCATAATTCACCATGTAAGCAAATATATTCTAAAACGGTATTCAGATAGAAGAAAAGATTAAATCATGGAGAGATAAGTTAATACCCGCCTTTACGAAAAATAATAATGTAATAATAATAATAATAATAATAATAATAATAATCAATAATAGTATAAGAAAACTATACAACAAAATATTTAAAAACATTTTTATTACATGAATAAATAGTACACGAGGTAAGACAAATTTTTGTCATTGAATTATTGCTGTAGGACAATTATTTCCTGTATATAAATAAGTCACGTTTTACGCGTGACGTCATAAAATCACACGTCGCGGCGGGGGCTATGCTTTTATACACCGACGCGGCTAAAGTTACATGTTTTTATATTTTCTGTTACATTCGAGCGAGACAATTTTCCCAAGTCTGTGTATTTTGCTAAATTTTGGTGTACGTTTTATAGTTTTAAAATAAATACAACATCTACATCAAAAATAAATATTATTATATACAATGTATAATATTCAAAATACGGCACACGTTCGGTTTCTTAGGGGTTCTATAATATTAATAAAAGACATTTTGAGAAATATGTAAATCTAACAATTAAAAAATGTTTAAATACAATTTAAAAGTACCTGATTAAATGGTCCCGTGTTAGTACCACTTTTTATTAATATGTATTTACGAAATTAGTTTAAATAAAACATATCTACGTAAAAGAAAAAGAAAAAATATGCCGTATTTTTAATATTCTATGTAAGTATTCAAGTTGAATATTTATTTTATATGATAAAATATACATGAACATTTAGCAAAACAATCGGACTTATGAAAATTACATTTCTTTAAATTTTAGTATCACACTCTTATTATTAAAAAATATTGTTGGCTGTTTAGGAAATGTAATAAATATAAAACGATTTTTTTTTCGCAGTTTATACGTTTATTGTTAATAAATTACTGTAACAGATAACTTTATTTTACTTTATGCGCTTTTGAAATATCGTACTTAATGCTATAAAATTAATTAAAAAAATTAATAAGTGAATAATAAATGCTAAGGTAGAAAGAAATTTGAAATTTGATTTTTGGGACCCAACATATCCTTTGTTTTCTTCAAGATACATTTCTCCGATATTTTTTACCACACATGCTGGGATTACAACTATATTTCCTGTAGTTCATAATGAACTAAATAAAAATAAACTTTTTATATAATTCAAACATTCAAAAATAGTGTAACTGACTTTACCAATAGACATTCATAACGAATGAACCCAAAGTGTAAATTGTTATAGTAAATATATTGCCTAGTTTTATTTTCTTGGGTACCCGTTTGTAACATTTTTTTGTTTATACTTATTTTTTGATTTTGATATCATAAACTGTATTCTTATTTTGAAAATTTCTTCATCGAATATAATTTTCGAAAAAAAAAAAAGGATTTTCATTGTAATGAATTATCATAGTAATGCATTTATCATTGAAATACATTTTGAAAATATCAGCAAGTTCACAGCAACAAACACATTCCCAATCACCAGTTGGTTTTCACATTTTCTACAGCATAAACACCAATTTTAAACATTCAATTTAGACCGTCTGTTCTAATTAACTGATCAGTCTTCGTAATGAGTGTAATCAAATACATCAGCATCAATTACTAAAGGCTCAAAGTTATTTGGAATAATCGACATATTACTTTATAAATTCGCCACAATAACAGAGGGGAAAAACATACATATAATAAATTAACAGTTTTTACACTAACTTCAGTATTATGGGTATAGGTACCTACATTTATATTATTAGAATAAATAATAATTATATTTTTTTCAGAAGCTAAAAAAAAGCAAGTTAAATTTAAACAAGCTAGTGACCATGAGATTGAAGAGTCATTAAAAATTGTCTTGGCACAAACGCCATTTATTATAAAAAAAATAAAAAAAAATAAGGTTTTAAAATTAAATATTTTTAAGTTTTTTTTCTTATGTATTATTTTTTATTAATACGTTTAGCGTAGGTACCTACCTATATATTATATATTCGCCCGGCTGACGACAATATTATAAATTTGTGCCGACAACAACAATAATTTAGAGCAATTATCATATAATAACATTTTATATTATAGGTAATAAAATATATTAAATGTATCTATATTAAATCCTATCGTCTGCTGGCGGTAAATTATAGTTATCGTTTCTAATTAAGTGGTTCAACCAGAAATAACAAACTCGGTAAAAATAATAAAATAAAAGGTACAAGTTACACACACACACACATACACACTCACACACACACACACACACACACAGGGTGTTCAAAAAAATCGGATAAGTATACTTTTTTCTCAGCTCCTAGTTAATATTTTTGAATTCTGATTTATTTAGGGATTTTAATATGTATATTTGGATATATACTTTTAAAAATGTCCCTCCCCGTCTTATTTTATGAGGTAAGTACCAACTTTTGAATTTTAAACGGTAAACCCTCATTACTTTTATACATTATTGTAAATAAATAAAAAATAATAATAATACCGTTTTAATTTTCAATGTATACTAAATAATTTTCAAAATAACCTTACTTTCCGAGTAGAAAAGGGTTGAATACAGATTAGAAATTGAAGCTGTAATTAAATATTTTAAACCTAATTAATAATTGACCGAGATCAATATATGTAGGTTAGAATTCATTATATGTATTTTTAAAACATTATTAATGATGATGATGTGCTGTTTACGAACATCTTTAAATTAAACCCGGGTTGTTACTTTTATGTATGGATTATATAGTATCCATATTTTGTGGACGTCGTTATTCTAACAGCAACGAATATGCACCTATTTCGATAGAAAATCTATATTCTATTTCGACAGGAAATATAAATGTAAATTTAAGAAAAATATAAATAGGAAAATTATAAAAATAAAATAAAAGAATAGATGGGTGACGAATAAAATTTTATTTTCTATTCTAAAATGTTTAGAATACCAAATGTATTTTTATGTATTTTTATTTACAACTGTAAATGTGTATTTGATATTTGAGTCATTTTATGGTGTGCATTTAAAATATTCATTAATTCACACAAATGTAATTAAATGGTTATTGGTAATTCAGAACTTAAGAAAAAAAGATTAGCTTTGAAAGAATAAAAATATTTGTAGCTTGTGTACACGTCATCGATTTAAAAATATTAATCCTCAACGAAAAATGCAAATAACGTAGTTAAATTAATTTGTAGTTGCATATGTTCTTGCTGTTAAAGTTATTTATTTTTTCACGCATAATATGTATAACACGTGTAAGTATAGGTAATATTGGTATGCAATATTAATTGTTTATAAAAAATAAATTTTTTAATATTCAGAACTAGAAAAAAAAAACACAATTTAATTATTTGCATTATAAATGTATTATTAAAAATTTTAATATATTGATAACGTTTAACGTATTCGAATGTTGCTGATTAAAATTACTTCAATGATATCACTTATACGCTGTGGTATATCACACATTTACACGTCTCGTATACATGTGTATGGAATTTTATCTGTTCGACCAAACAGTGGATACAAAAAGCGTCTCCTAAATACATTTTTTTCGATTTTCTAATAGGTTTTGTGGAAAAATAGCACGTTCAAAATTAAATTTTCAAACGTTATATATATATATATATATATCTTTTTTAATCTCTATATGAATATACAAAAAAAAAAAATAAAATAAAAAAAATTAGTAGTTGTTATTTAAAAATTTAAAGTTGATATCTATGATTTGAATCAAGGGGGGAGTAAATACTGAAAAACATCATCAAATATGCGTATATAATTCAAAATAATATACAAAGATCAGAATTTAAAAATTTTTATTAGGAAAGGAGAAAATTGCACTTATTCAAACTTTTTGAACATATCTTGTATATAATTATATATGTCTCGTGTATCAAAGTCTATATCTCCAGTGGTGAAATTACAGCTTATTTAATTAATTTAATAGTATTTTGAATAATTTTCTTGCCTGTGCCGTTATAATATATTATGTTAAAAATAATATTGTAACTTCAGAAAGACAAAAATATATTCTGATGAAACCTGTATTTTCCATTGGAGGGAGAGGGCGAATGAGATTCCATATGGGAGGCTGATACCCTCTGAGATATCCCGTTATTCAACACTGTTTATTATGTTAAAAATCTTACAAAAGAATGCCCATTTCTTAAAAATACTTTAAAATATATCTATAAATTATACGTAAAAAACAATCATTCCCCGAAAAAAAAATTCCCTAGTTTTTTCATCACAGTATTATAATATTTACAATATATTCACAACATGTAATACATGATGACATAATAATAGTGTCGTTATTAGAGTTCAATATATCATGACAAAACATTTTTTTTTCCAAAAACAATGGAGGTCACAAAAAATTCAAAAACATTTAGTGGTATAAAAAATTTCATAAAAAATTATTTTTCTAAAAATAACTATTCTTTTCTAGAAAAATTGGGCTAAACTTTTTTTTTTTAGGGTGGAGGGATTCAAGAATTTTTTTTTTATAAATTATTGTAATTAATGTAATTTTGAATATGATGTGCACTGTGACTCATAGTGCATATCATATATCTGTGAGTATGAAGTGGGATATAATATCTAGGTATGTAAATTAATGGAATATCTAGATAGAAAACTGTATAAAAGTTAAATCTAGAAATAATCTAAATAAAACATTTTATATGAACATTCAGAAAAGCAGAAATAAAAATAAGTAAAAGGAAATAACCAAAAACACCGATTTTTTATTATTATCTAATCTACCAAAAAAATGTAATAATATTTTAATTCTTTCCATTTTTTAAATTTTCTGAGACTAGACAGAAATCCGATATTATTTATCATATCATTTATTTTGTTTGTACTTAGGTATGAGGAGTAGAATCTATTTTTATTTTAATACAATCATTTGTATATGTACATTAAACTTTTAAAAATAAATAAACTAAATATTATGTACGATTACTTTTAAAAAGTTCAAGTTGAGTTTTGAATTGAGTTTTATGAATTTATGCATTTAAATAAAAAAATTGCAAATAAAAATATGTGATTTAATCAAAATATTTATATAAATTGTAAGTATATTTTAAACAACTATAAAATATATATGAAGTATAAACCATAAAAACATATTACTTTATGCATATACAGATATTGACTAAATTTTATAAATACAATTTCCTTATTTTTTTTTTTTCAAGTACTTATCCATTCAATATATTAGCTTAATTTTCTTTGCGTTCAAATATCTTATACTCAATATTCTTTGAGCTCAATTTTTTTACGATTAATTTTATTTGTGCTCAATTATTTCACATTCAATTGTCTGCGCTTCTAATTCTTCTATGTTTAATTTGTGATCAAATGTCGGGTGTCTGGACACGATGACTTGCATCCATAAATTTGTATTATAAAATCGTAATATTTTACTTGGATAATAATAGGTATATAATTTATAGAATAATAATATTTTATCCTGGTATACCGATTACAAATATCATATTATAACTGATAATACTTATTTTCTCACCCTGTACATGTCTGACAGCCCCTAAAATTATGTGAAGTACGACACATATTGTGTAGTACGAAATTAGCAACTGTGTTAATCGAATAAGGTAATTCTGAATTATATATATATATATATATATATATATATTGTTATATGTTGAAGATAAAAATAAAAAAGGTCATTCAAAGAAAAAAATGAATTAAATGTGTAGTACGAAAATCAGAATATTTTATGGACTGTGATATCTTATAATACAAATACCAAACACCTTAGGTACTATAATAGCTTTCCATTATAACATAATTCCCTGTTTAATTATTTGTTTAATAAGTAAATAAGTAATAAATAATAATGTTATTTATGTAAGGTTTTTAGATTAGAAATGTATTAATCATTAATATGTAAAATGTAAAAATAAAATTCAAGAGATATCATTATAATATTACACTGTTCACCACTATCAATAAGTACCTATATATAAATATACCAATGTACGTTATAAATTATTATAGTCTATGTAGCTGAATTCCATAAAATTATTTGTTACGTATGCGTCCTTCAACTTCTGAGCCCGCCGAATATTTAAAATAAATAATTCAAAACACCAAAGTTTCCGTCAAATGAAGTTGAATTTTATTGTTCGCATATAAAATAATAAATAAATAGTTGATCGCTGTAGATTCAATAATACAATTATTCGAAGTAAATATAATTACAAAATCCGGTCAAGGCCGGCAGAGAAGTTATAAACTTAAAATAATGAATAATCGGTTCACGTGGAGTCCGTGTCTAAACAAATGTCCCAGGTCGTCTAATTTTCGGTGGCCGAGGCTCCTCGTTACATAGGCATGGCCTCGCGACCTTACCCTTCTGGAGGTTTCCCAGTCCAAAATATGTGTTTTTAAGCATTAAATTTATCCCATTATTTTTATTGTCAAACCATTGTATAAAATAGGAAATAAAGAAAATATATCAAATTATAGGCCTATATCGTTATTGTCTGATTTCTCAAAAATATTAGAAAAATAGTGAAAAATAGACTAATTATTTCTTTCTTAGAAAAAAATTAATTGCTATCGAAAAACCAATTCGGTGTCCGACCTGGAAAAAGTACAACTGGTGCAATTGATGAGGTAACTAAATTTATTTATAATGGACTTTATAAACATAATAAAGTTTTAGCGGTTTTTTTGGATCTTACGAAAGCGTTCGACACAGTTGACCACAATAAACTTATTAACATTTTGCCAGAAATTGGAATAAAAAATGAAAGTCTTGACTGGTTTAAAAGTTACTTAAGCAATAAAAAACAGGTGGTTTCCCTAAATGATATTTTTAGTAAAGAAAAAAAAATAACATAAGGGGTACCCCAAGTTAGTGTTACTTGACCCATTTTGTTCATACTCTATATTAATGATTTCTGTAATATAGATGGTCAAGTTGTTACGTACGCAAATGACACGTGCTTACTTTTCTCAAATGACACTTGGTCTAATGTAAAGAGTATTGCTACTGCTGAACAGTGGCGGCTCGTGAACCAAATGAGGGGTGAGGCAGATTTTTTAAAAATTTATCCAGGCGCGAATCCAGGATATCAATTTGGGGGGGACATATATGTTTTTTTTTATTTATTTATAGTAACCATTATATAAAGTATTGTACCTTCATATAAAATTTAAATTTGAAAGAAATATAAATATAATTATTGGTCTGAAAATCCCTATATGATTTATACCTACCTAAAACCTACCTTTTTTATTTAGGAAATTTGGTGGGGAAATGGCTTTCCATAGCTCTCCTCTTGTATTTGTGCCTGATTGTATGGGAGAAAAAATGTTTATCAAAATAACAAACAATAAGACCAGATTAGTTTTACAATTATTTTTTATTTTGTTTCTTTGTAACAAATTATAATAGGCAAGTTATTTTTTTAAATAATTCAATTAATATTTAATTCTAACCTTTAAAATCATATAAATAATAACCTTATGGTATCTATATCAAATTTTGAAACATGTCAAACATATTATAGGTTAGTTATCTACATAAAGGTTACATAATAGATTATATAAATCTCATTTTCTAATAAAAAAAAAATAATAAAACAAGTACATTTTTATATTATGTTTTATAAATTAAATCTATTTTTTCTTTGAGTAATGCATATTTGTCAATTATGTTTTCATCATTTTTTGATAAATTATTAATCAACTCCTTTTCAATTGTAATTGTAGCTAAAGAAGATAATCTTTCTTCTGTCATAGAATTTCTGAGATAACTTTTAATGTGTTTTAAACATGAAAAATTTCTTTCAACAGATACCTACACTGGTGGATGGTATAGTTAAAACAATACAAAATAGTTTATATGCTTCTCTTAATAATCCAGACTCTTCAAACTCTTTTAGTATTTTCACACATTGTTGAATAATTTGGTTATGAAATTGCTCATCAAAGTAAATAACTGATAATTAATTTTTTAATTGATCCGTATCAAATATTTCTTTATAAATTATAGATAAACAATTAAATCCTTCATTAGGAAAAACATTTTGATAAGATTTAAATTTGGTAGTATCAACTAGAGAAATAAATTTTAATTTATTTAAGTCTTGGAAACGATCAGTCAATTGACAAATAATATTATCTAATATTTCAATTTGTAACATTTTATACTTGTTTAAAATTTGAATATCGGTTAACCTTTCTCACTGTTTAAGAAAAGAAATTTTTTTTGCTTCACTAAAAAAAAAGTTGACTTATCATCATTTCTTAATGTTACGATTCTATTAACATCTGAATTGACTTGCTCAATACAATAAGACACATCTAAATGTTTAAGTTGTAAAATTGAATATAATATATCAGTTATATTAAATATTTCTTTATATACTATCATGAAAAATGCAAATTCAAATTTTTTAAGCTATTTATGAAACCTTTAGCTCCATTTATAGATTCCATTCCTGACTCAGGATTATCTCTAATACATTCCATTACTTCTAATAACTTAATTAAGTTTGAAGCAACAAAGTTTAAAATTTTTGATCGTGTGCACCAACGAATCTCATTAGCAACTGGTATACGATTACCAATAATTGTATCTAAAACAAATGTTCGTTTTGGGATTTTTTAAAAATACAGATATTTCTAAAAGGGTTGCAAAAAACATTCTAGTTTGAGGCACACAATAACTTCCTTGCCGTAAAACTAGATTTAACCGATGTACACAACAATGAGTAAATAGAGCATTTGGTGCTTCATTTATAATTTTTTTTTGAAGACCATTAACATGGCCAGCCATAACGCTGGCCCCATCATAACATTGAGCAATTAACTTAGTTCTAAAATCATATGGGTCTAATACACTGGTTATTAAATTAAAAAGAGATTCAGAAGTTTTGCTACTACTGACATCATGGAAACCTGAAAAACTCTCCTTTAATTCACCAGTTTTTTTTACATATCTTAATGTAATTGCACATTGAGATTTTTCCATAATATCAGTAGTATCATCTGATATAACAGCAAAAAATTGAATATCATTTATTTCGGATTTAATGTTATCAATTATGTACTCATAAACACAGTGTATAGTTTCATTTTATATTGTTTTTGATTGGCCAGTGAAAACATTGCTTATTTTTTCATAATGAAACAATAACTCATCATTTTGTTTAATGAGCAAATTAAACATTTCATGGAAGTTTCCCTGATTTAAAGATGAAGAAATCTCATCATGACCTCTAAAAGTTAACTCTTGTTTTCCTAATAGTATTACAATTTCAATTATTTGTAACAACACTAATCTATTTTTTCTTACATTTTCGTTATACTTTATTTTGGTTAAGCGAGAACCTTCATTCAAAGCATCAATAATTGTTTCTTTATTTTTCTCTAACCGAACTACCCCAATGAAATTATTTATATGGTCTTTTGATGCTTCATGTTTTTTGACACTTCTTGATAAATTTTTTAAATCAAAATATCCATCAGAAGACCAAACATTTTTAACTTTACCGAGTAAAATACAAGGCCAACAATATAATCGTTGTTTATAAAAACTACCACATAACCACTTATGTGAATCATACCAGGATTCGTTAAAACAACGAGAACATACCTTAGAATTTGACGAATTTCTAATATTTAAATTATTTAATGCAATTGCAGGACGACCATTAGTTAGTATTTGTCGTTTGTGATTTTCACTACGGCGGGAAAATGAAGCTTGCAGTAAAGACATAATAATATCGTTGTACGGAAACATTATAATATACCTTAATATACGTTAATATGTACTTAATACGTTGTAATAACAAATTGTTAGTTGTTCAGGTAATAGAATAAGGATATTTTCAGATTTCAGGTTCAGAATTGAGTGTCAATTTTATAATGTTTCTTTGTTTGATAAGAACCGATATTTTTTAGTTTGTGATAAAAGTATTACGGGTTGGTATACACTTGTATACAACAAGTGTTGTACGACAACTCCCCGTTCTTTTTTCTATTAGTGGAAGTTACGTCGTTTAGACAATTGACAGATGGATAATGTTGACATTACCCTGAGGCAAGAATTATTCTGCCTCATTTTATCATACAATTTCCGATTTCCCCCACCACATGATATATTTTATCGTACGGAAATCGGAGGCAAAATATATTTTGCCTCTCGGCACTCTTCGGCTTTTTTCGAGACCGTTCTATTGTTCCACGAACACTTCTATCTTGGTTTTCGATAACAGTAACGGAGCATGTATTGAAAAATAATATACATGACAAAATAATTTTTTTTTGTTATGATAATAAAATATAATAACAAACATTTTTGTATATATTATTGAATCCAATATTTTAATATTTTTAAAGTCAGTTGGAAATAACTATATAGTGTATACCTCCTTTTTCTTTAAAAAGTTAGGTGAGGCTGAGCCTCACTTGCCTCCCCTGACGAGCCGCCACTGCTGCTGAAGTGAACAAAGTTTTCAAAGAATTGTTAAATTTAAAATTGACTTTAAATATAAAAAAAAGTGAATTTGTCATATTCTCTATCAAAAAAACAAACATACCGTTTGACGTTATTTTTATACATTTGTAATACACAATATATAAATTCAAATTATTGTAATTGTCAAAAAATAATGAGAGTTACTAGAGTGAATTACTTAGGTATAATTATTGACTGGAATGTACGTTGGAATATACATGTAAGTGACATGGTTACGCATTTAAGGTCAATTATTTTTAAATTTTACAAACTTAACACAATCGTTCCTAGAGAAATTATGTGCACTATATACAATGCATTATATAAATAGATTTTTCAATATGGCTTAATAACATGGGAAGGCTGTGAAGATAATGCAATAAGATTCCTGAACATCCAACAAAATCAAGTGATAAGAATCTGTCTAAATAAAAAAGATCTAAAAGGTTCTACTAACACTAACTATAAAGTTCTAAAAGTTTTACCAGTCAGATGACTGTACAAGCAATTCGCCATATTAAATATATTGAAAGACGCTAATTTTATTAATGTTAATAAGCTCGAAAATAGAGCCTATGATATCGTAGTGGACTACGCAAAAATAAATATTGGTAAAAATTTTCTTGATTATTTAGGTACGTCATATGTTGATGAAATGCTATTACATTTAAAAAGATATATATTAAAATGTTTATAAAATGTCTAATTATATAATAAATATAGAATCTATTGTAAACTGGTTGTTAGGTGAACTCTAGGGAAATTTTAAGTTATTATATAAAATTAAATTATAAAATATAAGTGTTACATGTAATAGTTTAAGAATTTTAATTGTAATCTTTCATTTTAAGAAATCTCAATAACTCATTTATCCCAACACAAGTTTAGCTTAAAGAGATGAATTAATTTGTATGTATTATTTTTGTAATATATAAATATAATAAAAAAAAATCCCATTGGTGCGTCAATAACGGATCGCCTACTTTTAGATAAAAATGGGGCGTTGTTATGTTTGTAATCCACTCCGTGTTTACCCGACGTAAACTATTCATTATATTATCCTAGGTCCATGTCGCCGCGATGCTGAAGCTTTTTACAACCCCCTGATCTCGGCCACCACCATCAAGAGATAAGAGAGGGAGGTGACGACAAATAAGTGTCAAGACTAAGAGGCATGGACAGCATCAACGAAAAGAGTGTGAACGAAGAAGCTGTTACCAGACATCAGGAGATGGTGCGGATGACTGAACCAGTTCCCGGTATCCTTTCATCTAGCTCAGGCATTGACGGGTCAACGCTGTTTCCGCCAGTACCTCTTCTTTACCAGGAAGATGTCTTTGACGAGCAGCTGTGTATACTGCGCGGCGCCAAGTGATACGGCGGAGCACACTGTGTTATTTTGTGCGCATTGGGAGGAGAAATGGAGACGGCTACACGGGAAGCCCAGGAGATAACCAAAGCCAGAAGTTGTCAAAGATCTTTTGTGATTGCTTCAGGTGAACCTTCTCCCAGGATCTAGTAAGCGACATTCGCGGATCACGAAGAGGAGGCCGGTGAAAAGCAATCGATCTTCATGGACACGATCGACAACGTTATAACGGAAAAAGAGAGAGGAGAGAGAGAATGGTAGGTGATTTGGGTAGGAAATCAGCTACGCCAGGTTAGGGACGGTCATCTAGGCCGACAGGCTCTGTGAACCGGGCCGAGCACTCGGAGAAGGAGACTGCAGGATGGCGGGTTCTGTAGAACCGTGCCGTGAAGTTGGAGAACGAGAGTTTGGGCGTAGCGGGTTCTGTAGAAGGCAGGAGGCCCATGCTGATGATTTAGTTTCACAAAAATGTTCGAACATTTCATTATTATTATTTTTATTATTATGTACTTTTTATCGATGTATTTACGAATTATTTTCAGTAGCGGCTCGTATTAAGGAACACAGGCGCACGTGCACCGCCAATTTTAGTTTTATTTCTATTATATTATATTTATTATTATCATTAAATTTCAGTAAATTAGCGTGTTTTTATATATAAAATTATTATTTATTTATCGCTGTTTAAATAATTGTCGTGCCTGTGAAATGTGAATATTATTATTGTACCGACATGGTACGCATCGCACCGTTGTATTGTTGGTTGCTGCTGGTAACCGGTCGGCCGCGGCCATAGATGACATATAGATAGATTTATATAATATAGATAGGTTATATCAGTGATCTTGGCAACTGTCTCTACCGCAGCGCTGTCCGTTGTGCACACTCGATAAATGCATGTATGATGCGCCGTTTGCACACGCGCAGTTTTATTGTATTCCCTCTCCGGAGAAAAGTACACCGTGTAAATTATATAGCTTGACGTACAAAACTAGTTTGATCCACTGACTAGGTAAAAAACGGGGAAAAAATTTTAAAAAAGGTCTATGTCGCCGATGCACACCCAATATGATATTATTGTCATAAAAGCGGAATTTTATTAATTAATAGATGCATTTTATTGGCGTGTAGGATTTTCCATATTTAATTTTAGCTTTACGCGTATCGTCTCCCAGAACTCGAGTCTTCTTATTTGTTTTAATTTAATTCGGTTTTTTTTTATAACCTAATGAGAGTGTATGTGCATACTCGGAATCGTCAATTAATCGTATGTCTGCTCGACATTTTTTTAATCATTGTCCTATGCATATTCGATTTCGCCCGACCGATGTGTCAAATCCTATGCAAGTTCACTGTAAGTATCTTGTAATTATTATTATTATTAAAGTAAATTTTCGATACATTGATTTTGAATGATTTTGAAGATCCGAATTTAAACATTTTCTCATATGGAAAATAAAAAAAATTAACTTTCTTGGTTAGTTTAATATTGCTTATTATTTTCACCTTAAACTTAATGAGTTGAATTTACTTTTTGTTAACTATTAAATTTTAACTTGCGGCTTTTGAGTTAGTTAAACTTGACTAATATTAGTTAATTATTATTTTATTCAAAAATTATATCTAGTTGCCAACTCATTTTTTATTTTGATATACCTAACCTAATATACTTTTATCGACTAGATGATTTTCATTAATGCAATTGGTAGACGCACATATATATATCTAGCATATTATTTGGAATCGTTTAATTGTTATATATAATTTGTAATATAAAAATTATAATTAAAATATAATTAATTGTTATATAATTGTTATATATATATAAATATTTTTAATCAATGTCATTCAAAATTGCATATATTGATATATAAATTACATAATTAACAAAATATAATGATTACTTACTTTATTTTGTACGATAAATCCCGCAATTAGTGAACGTTCACAAATTCAAAAAAAAGTAAAACAGGTAAGGGATATAAAGAGATATAAGAGATCTGCGTAAAACGATTATTTCACGTTAATTATAATAAATAAACATATGGAATTTTTAATATGATTTTAGTTTGTGTTGGACAAATTTTATAATTAATCTATCAGGTAGAAGTACTGATGTGAAATCACAAAACGCGCACTATATATTATAAAATAGAGATATTGTTACGGACGAATAATGAGTATATTAGACTTCGACTGATTTTTTGGAATAATTCTAAGGCTAATTAAAAAAAAAAAAAATCTACCGCAGTATAATATACCTACCTAATAATACGTATTTTTATTAAATTAAAATAATTAATACATTAAAGCAAATACTATACATCAAGTATATTATTATGTGTTTTGTAATTTCAATAACAGTACTATACTATTCATTATCATATATTGTAATACGTGTTATAATTAATGTTTTTTTTTTTTACAAATATTTTTTTGTTTTTATAAAATTATAAATATATGGAAATATATTTTCATTAATAAATATTAATAATGATTAGATATAACAGGTGGTTACATAATATAAATGTAACGAATGTACCTATAACAGTTATACATATATATATATATATATTTGAAAAGTGGTCTATATATACAATTAATATTAATTTAATTTCAGATGTCAAAAATCGAACCGAACTTCCAAACTTCGGTTCAGGTCCGAAAGTCGAACTCAAATAGTCAAATGTCAGATTTTCTTCATATTATATTATAAATTATCTGCATAAAATATTGCCGATTCTGCGGACCAATAGCACCTTACCATATTATAATAGGTTGAGGCGATAATAGTTTATTAGATAATATTTCACGATATAATTGAATTCTATAAGGAGCTTCTAAAAATATCTTTTTTTTCGTTGTTAATTATTAAATCATTTATTTCGTGAAAAATATCCATAATCTGCTTTAGGATACGATAAATCCCATGAAATAAAATTACAATAAAATGGTTTTACATTTTTGGCAGCCTTAATATGTAATCATTATTATATGGGGCTGCATCGGATATAACATTAACAAAAATTGTTCCTCATTACCTCCCTCCGGCTATAATACTCTAATTAGAGAATCATTTACAAATTTCGCTATGCTATTACTATTTGTTTTCTCAAGAAATTTTGATGCTATAAGATAAGATTTTGAAGATCAATCAACATTTAATATTCTAACAATAAAGTACGCAACATATTTGCCTCGTAGATCAATATAATTTCATCGATACAAAAACGTATGTATGGACTTCCTATGTTTTCTCGTATTTTTCTTAAAACTTCTGTGTAACATTTGATTACATGAGTTTTCCTAGGGGTACTTTCATCAGGTATATCTAGATAACTATATTTTTCCAAAAAATACCTTAAATTGGTATTTTGTAATTTATGCAGTGGTATTTTTGAAGCAATCAAAGCTGAATAAAGTACTTGTATATAAAGTAAAAATACTGATTGATTTTCATTTGTATTTGACTGTTGATTAACGAATGTTTATTTAGGAGCCGGATTTTTCGAATATTTTTCGTATGAAAATGACGTAACGTGCTGATAAATTTGACAATTTTTTTTTACTACGACTCTTTTAGTACTATATTGACAAAAAATTAAATTCTTATTTAATTTTAAAAACCACACCTGATTTGTTAAACGGTTCAATCCATTTTCAAATTGATGGTCATTTTGAACTTGGAAATTTCGACATTGTAAAGTAACAAACACCAACAATGTTATATAAAATAGACACGTATTTAGAATACGTTGACTATTGCCGAATGTACACTTCGAACTACAATTGTCAGTCTGTATTCTGTAGTAGTTTTGATAGTAGTACAATTGGTAGTACATGTATATTAATGATAATGTATACATTTTAGATTTTGATAAGTTTCAAATAGTAAAAGACTTTTTCCTAATCTGTAATATATAATTTATTTTTTCCATGTTAATATGTTATGATATTAAATATCATGAAAATAACTAATAAATCAAATTTTGATTTATTAGTTATTTTCATTGCAAGTTTGTCGTCAATAGTGATGCATGATTTGTAATGTTAAATTATATTTCATACAATTATACATCAAGGGCGTAGGTATAAATTTCCTATGGGAGGGGTTCAAAGTATGAGCCCCTAGAAAGAAAAATTTGAAAATAAATTACCCAATATAATATATTATGTACTGTGTAGGTTATTTTAATTATTTAATACAGTAGGTAGATATTCCAAATAAAAAAAAAGTTCAAAAATAATTATAATTTATATAAGTAATTTTAATCTTTTTCTTCGTTGTGATAACCTGTTCACAATTTCTAGTGGTTCAATAGTGATGTCTCTGTAAATGTTGAGAAGGGTAAGATCATTTAGACGCTCTTGTCCAATCGCATTTCTTAAATAAGTTTTTATACACTTCAAAGGTGAAAACGAACGTTCGGCAGTTGAAGTAGAAACGGGAAGAGTGGCCAAAATTTGCACAAATTTGCGAATAAGAGGAAAAAAGTGTTTATTGCATTTCTCAAATGTTTCAATAGCAGTCAGTTCTTCG
>JAIPRL010007913.1:0-21861 GCA_025469235.1 Pemphigus obesinymphae | reverse complement strand
CACCGAAGCTACGCTCAGAATCGTTTTATTGAATGCAATGATTTATCATTGCTTTCAAATTCAATACATCCACCAAAAGTACCCTGCCCAGTAGCGAAGTACATCCACCAATACTGACACCCGACGAGCGAAGTGCTTCCACAACCTACTGACCGGCTTTTTAAAATTTTTATTATTCATATAATTTTATTAGTTTTATAATATTATTAAGTATATTTTAAAATAATTCATTATATTTTATCTAATTAATTAGACAAAAATTAGATCTTAATTTATATTTATAGAGGACACCATACACCTAATTTTTAAGTGGTTTTGTATAGGAAATTTTTATGAAATTTTAAAAGAAATGAAAATCCATCAGTTTGAAAATATTTTAATTTATTTTTAGATTAGGTACTTTAAAAACAAACTTATATTAATATCATTTCTAATTGTCGTGTAATAACGATATTTGTTAAAAAAACAATAAAAAAAAAAATTGATATTTTAACAGTTGATAAAAAGTATATATTATAATATTATTATACATTAATATATTCTTTTTCTTCTTCTGGCATAATTACTCTCTAAGAATTTTTGCACCACCATTACTACACTACGCCATCTGTCTCTGTCTTTCTCCAGTCATCAATTCCTATGATTTTTAGATCCTTCTCTACCAAGTCGATCCATATTTTCCTAGGTCTTCCTCTGGGTCTTTTTCCTTGTGGTTTCCATTCCAATGCTACTCTAACTGTTTGTCTGTTTCGTTCTCTCCTCTTCTCATTATGTGACCTAACCATTGTATTCTTTGGCCCTTAATAAAACTTGTTACTGGTGCTAGTTCCAACATAACGATGATAGGTCCACATATTATCCTCCATACTCTGTTCTCGACAGTCCTCAAGCTTCTCTCTGTTCGTTCAGTCGTCGTCCACGCTTTGCAGACATACGTGAGAGCCGATCTTCTGATAGCCATATACAGTCTTACTCTTGTTTTTATAGTTAGCATTTTGGATGTTAAGAATTTTGTTAGTGCGTAGAATACTTTTTGGACTTTATTTATTCGAATACTTATTTCCTTTGACCAATCATTCTTCGCACATCCCGTTGCTTCCAAGTACCTACTTAGAGTCGCTAACTTTTTTATAGTTTAAGTCTTCCATCTCATCGGGAACCTCCCCGCCCTCAATTAATTTCATTATCTTTGTTTTCTCAGTATTGATTTCGAGACCTATTTTCTTCGCTACTTCTTCTAGCACTGTGACGACAGTAGCTATTCGCTTATTATGTCTAAATCATCAGCGAAACCGAGGGGCCATATGTTGTTCTGATTAATTAATAGACCACCTTCATTGGTCTGTAAAATTCTCACTATCTTTTCTAGTGCAAGATTGAAAAGTACTGGGGACAGGGCGTCTCCCAGACAAATCTATTATTATTATACATAAATATTTATTTATACATTATATAATATTGAAAACCGGTAAATAATTTTGTTAGCTATAATAAGTTCTTTATTTCGTATATCTATTATGTTTATAAGTTGATAAAAATGAAAAATGCTAATGCAATTTTTTCATTGAAAAATTTCGTTGTCCTCTTAAGACTGAATTTAATAGTTTTTTTTCATATAATATTATATATTTTGAATGTTGAGACAGGATTTGTTGTTTTGTACATAATGTTAGGAAATAAAATAAAAAAAGTTTAAAATATGGCATTTAGTCATAAATTGTTTGCAAGATCTATTGTAATAGTTACTTATTATTTTTAATGAAGGTTTGATTTTTTTACTGTTCTTATTCACACTGCCGAGGTGACGGTGGCGATAATCGCCATGGTTGTTATAATAATAATAATAATAATAGGTGTATAGGTATTTTTTATAATAATAATGTATTTATTTAATTTACAGCTTATTGTAGATAACATCTAGATTGTTGATACTATACACATTATTATAAATACTATAGGTATATTTAATATAAATATATAAAGGTATATTATTATGTAAATAATACATTTTATTAGTACAGTTAAAATATCGCAGTGCGGTGGCGGTAAAAATTGTGCGTGCTGCCATATAATATATTACTAAATAACCTATACGCATACAGTACTTATATGCAACTTAAAACTATGTACTTACTAATAATTTCACAGAATTGTCGTAATATATTTATTTTATATAGGTGCCTGCCTGTATAACTACTTTTACATTAAATCAATGTCAACGATTTGTAAATTTTTTTAACTCGTAAATAATTTTATACTTTTACGTTGTCTATACTTAAATGATAAAAATATTAATACTCGTATAAACATAATCCATTAAACCGTAACTATATTTTGTAAAATCAATTCAAAACGATTTTCGATAAATTAACATTTATGTCGATTTAATATCAAATTAATGCGCTGACGATTTGATGATAAATGCTGACGCGGCAGTGTGCGGACCATCATTGAAATACATGGGATACAGTTATACCGCCACCGCGGACCTTCGCGAGATGTTTAGTATCAAAAAAATGTCATGGCAAAATCAAATTATTTTCCACTCTAACCACTGGATAATATACCTATTAATTGTAATTATTATTAAATGTAAGGTTTTTTTAAAAACCTAAATTTCTGAAAAATTAATAGTTCTATAACTGGACTTTATCGAAAATCGACCACGTAAAAATGTTAATTATTTTACAGTGTTTAAATTCGTATAGAGTTTATCAAACATGAAATCACTCAGTTTCTTAGAAACTTACATTTCTGTCTCCCAAAATATGTTTTGCCTCATTTGCATTAATTATTTATTACGATGCCACAATAAATACGGAAGTTACATGGAACTACTTTTAAATTATTTTTAAAATGCATTTAAACATATTTAAATCATTAAATTTCAATATTTCTTCACGTTTCCTTAAAATTACCTATGTAGAACTTCTTAAAAACCTAGTGCATCATATCCTTTTAACTAATATTGAGAAAATGTTTAATATTGTACCTATACATATTTTGTACGTTGCACCTATACAGTTTGTGATTAATACAAGCAAACGAAATGCGTGAGAGAACTAGCAAAATAATTCAGTAGTAATTCAATTTTAAAAATGTTTATGACTGTATAATTTAACAAATTTTTTCAACTTCCATTTAAGTTAAATTTAAACGAATTTTTTATCTTTAACTTCGTTCGGTTAAAAATGAAAAGATTCACTTAATTCATTATAAGTTGAAAGAAATTGAAATTTTCGAAGAAACAATAAAATTTGAAAATATAAGTTCTATTTAAAATAATTTCGATTATTGAGTACTTCATTACAGTAATATTTGAATGTTATGTATTTATTTGTAAAAGTATCTGTAAATTTTTTAAAATATTAATTTAATTTTTGGGCAAAATTTAATTTAATTATTATTTTATGCTATTAATTGATTTAATTAAATTAAGCTGCGGAAAACCTAAATTACAATCAGTGGGATATCAAAATTCAGTGGAAATCGAACTGGAACCTAATTTAAAAAATAAAACCCTAATTTACCTAAAATAAAAAATTTTATATTAGGTACTAAATTATTAACCAAAAAAAAGTTATAATAACAATTTTTTTAACCCATGATAATTAATAAAGTCTATTGATGTTTCATTTGTATTTTATTGTACTAGCTTGACTTTATTTTAATTTTATTGTACTAAACTTACCGAGTGCAACTCCTTATAAGTGTAAGTACTTGTAAGTTCAACACCTTTTGAGTGTAAAACCTTTAATTTGTAACCTCAATTGAGCATGACAACTTGGAAGTGTAACTTTTTTTGAGTGAAACATCACATAAGTGGAATTACATTTGAGTGAAAATCGTATACTCCGTATTATGTATTTTATCGGATCCGAAATAGTCGGTGATCGAAGTTTTTTGAGAAATACTAAATACTTAAATAACACTATTAATTAATTAATTTAAAAAATATTTCACCTACGCGGAATCTGACGTTCACTTTCTAGAAAATAGTCCTTCACACATAAAATGTTTCTGTTATATAGATTGACAAATTAGATAGGTTATTCCAAAATTTACCGAACTTACTATCCTCGGATTTTTGTAAGAACTCGAACGTCGCTTCGTGAGGTGTTTCACGCAACATACATATTTAATGTGTAAGCAAAAACTACCAAAAAATTACGAAAAAACGGCAAAAATACGATTTTTTCAAATAGAAATTATTTATTTCTTAGTCATTTCGAAACTAACATACCAAAATTCTTGACATTTTCACCGAATATATCATTGTACACTATGCATATTTATGTAAATGAATTTTCTCATTTTTTTATTCAAATTGGGACTATTTTAGCCATTATAGTTTTTGAGGTATTCAAGTCATTTATAAGGTAATTTTCGAGTATTAGGACCTGAACATTTGATACGGTGTTACTGTATCTTCCTTTAATTAAATTTAAAAAATCTTGAAAATCGGTAGTCATGATTTTTTGTTAGGACTATTTTAATGTTTTTGACAAAATAATAGATTTTGAAAGCTAAAAATGTATCTATTACATGATTATAACTATGTCACTCTAATTATATAATATAATTTAATAAATGTATTATAGTAAAACAAATAGGTAGTTATAGTTAATATTTTTTATAATAGTTATTTAAGGTTTTTAAAAAAATTAATACCTACAGTATAATATTATATACTAACATAAATCGACATTAAAAAGTAATAATTGTTTTAAATTTTGAGTGGAGTGGGGAAGCTTTTGGTTTTACAATGAGGTTTTTTTTCTTTTGTCCACTTTTCGACCAGAAGACGTGACAAAATATAAATCATTCCTTTCTGTTATCATAATATTATATTGGAGTACAGATTCTGTTATTTTTCTTTAAATTATTGTACCTTAATACTGCAAAATTATTCGTTAATATTATTGAAATGGTTTGGATTAATATTATATTATATTGTTTTATTTTTTATGTAATACATTATGAATGCTTAACAAATTTTTAAATATTTAATTCGTGTCAATAAATGTTTCAGTTTTAAAATCATCCATCTCAAATCTATTGCTAATATAAAAAAAAAGGTCATTCGTCAATTTCTACCAAAATTTCTATTAAAAATTAAAAGCGATAAATAGGACCCCCACTTCCAAAATTATAACAAAAGACTTAAATATTTTTAAATTTCCCGCCGTAATGGCACCCCGGGCAAATGCCCCAATTTCCTGCCCTCCTAGATCCGGCACTGTATATATATATATATTTATAAATTCAAATTATAGTATTCACCAATTTCTAAATTTACCAAAAATTATTTGATATTGTATGATTATTATTTTAATTTTATCTAACTGTATTATGTAGGTATGCCATGTGAATGTTTAATCAAGTTACTATTGTATAGAGGATTCTATTAGGTATACAATAATTAAATCAAGGAGTTCATACAATATTTTGTTGTTTTCAAAAACCAAAATATGAATTAAACTCTAAATTATATAATATGTAATACATTTAATATACATTTGATATTAATAGTAATATACTTATACTAAATCAAGCTATTTTTAAAAAAAATATTACATTTTATAATATAGAGAATGTCACACTAAACAACATTTTTTTCTACGATTACCTGTTTTGATCTAGTTTTAAACATATTGAAATAATATCACTAATATTAATGGACCTAGGTATATATAGTACACTAAAACTCCGCTCAGAATCATTTATTTCGAATGCAATGATTTATCGTTGCTTTCAAATACAATACATCCACCAAAAGTATCCTATCCGATTAGCGAAGGGTTTCTACTCAGGCCCGTCGCTATAAATATTTTCCGATCTAAAGCGAAATTTTTTAATTTAAATTTTAAAACATAGATAGCCAAAAAAAAAAAAGGTCGTCGATTTTTTGTCTACGTATATATACTACAAATACGTAATCTTCGCCCGTTGTCGGTATTCATATTTTAATTTTGCTGCCCTATAGCGAAATTTTGCCACTTTGATTTTTTGCCATCCTAAAACGACGCATGACTAATTGCTTGTACCCTAGCGACGGACCTGTTTCTACTACTACTAATTCTTTATTTGACAATTTATCATGTTACAAAATAATGTCCATTCTACGGGAATTTCGAGCCATTTTATCTAACATTTCTTTTATATCCACATGAATATTGTGATGGATGTTATTTAGCATCACCAAACCGTTTATAGATAAGGTGTATAAAATTAACATATAGGAACGCTTATTTACATTTACAATCATATTGCCATTCACCCTCTTTCAGACATAATCGTGTACATTTAATATGATTTTAAATCAAAGTCGGTTGCTGTGCAGCTTTTCAGTTTCATATATTTATCCATAAACATTCATTACATAATTATTTCATATTAGTATATTTAAAATTAAAAAATGTATGGCGCTTAGTCTTAAATAATAAAATGCACTAGGTGACAAAATATTTCCACTCAGCGACTTTTATGTCACCTAGTTCACTAGTTTAAAAAATACACCAAATTACGGTTACGGTTCAAGTATAAAAAGAAAAATTAAAACTGAATGAAAAAAAGCTCAGATCACCCTCCGTAAACACACCACTGGGTGAACACATAGAGTTAACGTCTGCGGAAAAAAAAATACCCACAAAACAACTGTCTATTTAGTGTTGGCATATTACATAATAGATTATATAAGCATATAAACACTTATTTTGTTATCATCCAGATAATTGATTTTAGATTGTTTATTTTTGATGAAATTAATTGTTTTTTTTTTTTTAATTAAGTAAAGATAAATACATTGTTTTACCAGTGTATTTGGACGCGTACAAAACGAGATTTATAATATTTCTAAAAACGTATTTTATGAAGTATACATACAAGTATACTTAATGTATTTCGCCGTACCTCTTGAACTATATTATATTCACGAAGTTTCAACTTAATAATACATATTATTCAAAATGTATACGGTTGCGTTGAGCGTAGTTTTTCATACCGGAGAGATTTCCCGGCAAAATGTATTTTTTCCCGGCGCATAAAACACGATTCGGGATACTAGCTAGCTGTTATATTATTGGTAATTTATCGTATATATAATATAATGTAATGTTATGACCGTTTCGGCGTTGGAAAAGTTTCGAATTCGATACGGGATGTCCGTGTAGCCGTCCGAAGTGTGTTGGAGTTCACGTTTCCCGGGAAATGTTGCGAAAACGTGCGGAAAGTTAACGAGGGTGGTGGGGAAACGCGAGAATAACAGAATAATTACGAATTAAAAACGTTTTCGGAAAGTCGATCGTTTCCGGGTATACGTAGTGTACAGCTACCAATTAAAGTATAAAATATATATTTCGATAATTATACCGTCCATATATAATTATCACAATACGTATATAGTGGCGTCGACTATGGTATAAGAGAAAAAATGAAAAAAAAAAAATTACAATCCACGACCGCGGGGGCGGGGACACACGGCGATTTGTAACGATCGGCCGGGGCGGTGAAGGTGTCAGATTCTTTCGGGTCGGGTAAATAACCTGTGAAGTGCGCACAGTTGCGTGCGTGGGTGTGTATATCCGTGTGAGTACTTAGCAGTATCTCGTCAACTTTTCAATTATGAGTATATTTGGACAACAGAACATTATTATGTACAGTTCAACGTTTCGACTTGTTCTACTATACGTTTTACCACCGTTCGATTGTGCGCATTATTGTTGGATTGAAGACGTGTTTTTTAACTGTGCTGCCCACCACGATTATTATCGGTATATTTGTTCACATTGTATTTTTCACGATATCCCGATTGAAAACCATATAGCGGTTTTGAGCTTTCGCTCGACCAAACCGAACACGCGGACATAATTTCAAATCGTTTTATCGCGATTCGTCGACGACCGGTAAAATCGTGTGTTTTCGTATATACATAGGCGTAAACGACGAAAATCATGTAACCCATGAATCGATACGAAATGCACGTATAGACAATTGATTTTCGTACATTTATTTCAATATCAAACTGTCTTTACTTATCACGAAAAAAAAAAAAAACATAAAAATAATAATACCTACCGAAATCAATATTATTAGGTGGTTTTTTTTTTTTTTCATTTAATCCGTTTTGAGCACATAACATTACCATACTTATAATCAAATATTAAATATCGTTTCTAAAGCTTATATACGCCCCTTTATGTGATTCAATAGAAATAAATAGTACCACATAATATATGGGTACTATGTAATATTTGATATCGCTTAAAAATTAGTGCAAAAAAAAGTTAACGTGTAAAATTCAACAAGCAAACTTATGCCAAAGAAAAGTCTTATTCTTCTGAAATTTCCCTGTAAACATTTTCTCGAATTAATTTTTTCAAACGTTACATGAGAATTCACGTTAGTAAATAAGCTGTATTCCCGCGTAAAGTTAATTTGAAGACATTTTCCCGATTTAGCAACTTAATCAATCCTAGGAGAACTCACACAGCCGTATTCCTGTAAATCGATAATAATATTATGTATTATTATATACTAATTGACAGTAGTTGATACGTCTACATTAAACGTGCACAATAAACGATTGAATAAGAATAACCATTTCAAGTTTTTTTTTTTTATTAAAGTAAATTAATTTTAATTCAATGACATTGGTGATAAAATTATTGGTCTATTTTTAAGAACGATAGTTCGGAAACCCGTTGAACGGATCTCGTGTTAGAAATTTTTTTAAAAATCCGCACAGATACCTACTGATTATGAAAAATGCCCATCGTTCTTGCGATTTTCGAACAGGATAGCATATAGACCAGGACTGAAGGGGTGACGAATTAAATTCCATCAACTGTATTTGGACGGATTTTTTTTATCGTTTTTACACTAAGATAAAAATTGAAAAATATTATACAAAAAATCGGTGGCTAGTTGTTACATTTTAACAATAATCATTATTATTATTATTATTATTATTATTATTATTATTATTATTATTATTATTATTATAACATTAATTATATTATTATATTTATTATATTATATTAACATAATAATGGAAAAATGTTAAAATTATAATATGCCGAAATCGTATCGACTCGTTAACTCGGCCAACCTCGATGGACACTGTCTCGCACCACCCCAAACACCCGTCCAATTCCAAGTGTTGAGAATTATCTAGATAAATGTTCATTTATCTTTTATCTTATCTAGATAAAAATTGTAAAGTTATCTAAATTATTATCTTAGATAAAAATTTTACACATTTAGATAAATTCATCTAGATGCTTTTTCAATTATTTTGATTTCCATTAAATTTTTATGTTATGTCTATGAGTAAGTTTATTTTTCATTAAATTCTATTTAAGATTATTATTTTTATTCTATTATGTATTTTCTATCAAATTCTACAGGAAATCTAGGCGAAAATATTAATTTTTATTATTATTTGGTACCAGGTACATGATTATTTTAATTATAAATTGCGCGGACCATTTTTCTCCAAGAAAAAAATACCATTTTCCTCCAAATGTATTTTCGCCAATATATATTTTACATAAATACACGTATTTAATCGTATTTAATATGCAATAATATTTCCTCGATGAGGTATTAAA
This sequence comes from Pemphigus obesinymphae, assembly GCA_025469235.1. NCBI lineage: Eukaryota > Metazoa > Arthropoda > Insecta > Hemiptera > Aphididae > Pemphigus > Pemphigus obesinymphae. The sequence goes on along the minus strand of JAIPRL010007913.1, from coordinate 12,250 downwards.
CTTGAACAGCAAATCAAAGAATATTATAGATTTAAATTGTTCGAGTGCCCGACATTATATATAGGTGAACCAAAATATATATAAATATATTTTTTACCTTTCTATGGTCTTTGGAGAAAAACAAGATTTGAATTTTTGAGGTTAACGGCTACAATAATTTCATTACAGTGTATATATTATTATTTATAAATTTAATAAGAATCTTTGAAATATATAAAAAATATTTTCATCTGTTTAATATTTACATGCAAAATAAAAGAAAAATACATTTCTCCGATTTTTATCTAGATAAAAAGTTATTTTATCTTTATCTAGATAAAAATCTATTTATCTGGGCTGGACACTGCAGCCGATTACAGATACGGTTATGGAAGTCCTATACGTATTATTATTATTATTATTATTATTATTATTATTATTACATATTATAGAAATCACTTGTAAAATGATATTATTATAATAACGGTATATAAATGTTTACGTTTTGACTGCACGCGTGTTATATATATAGGTTATGTGTATATTATGAGATTATGCGTTCGGACGGTGTGCGGTATATTTTATTAGTATCGAGTTACAAGTTACGATATTTAACCGATTGTGTGTGTATATATACAGTATAATATACACATATATATTACGATACATACGATGCACCTTTATTACCGTTACGTTATTAATTTCGTTAAAAACGAAAATCGTGTCGAAAAACCGCCGAGTAAATTATAATAATACACATATACCTGTGCATAGGTAAGTGTACTATAAATATATAATATATACGTATTATACTATAATCGCACACTGTACGTATTATATTATACCGAACCAGTGTTTTTTTTTTTTTTTTGTATCTATCGTTTTAATACCTTATACGTACGCGTATATATATATAGAATAGATTTATTATACTTAAGTTTAATACCCGTACGGGGTATAACCGAAAATAATATATTCCATTTCGTAAATTATTATCAATATTGGTATGCTTATATCGCATATATGCGATAGAGTCGCAGGACTTAAACACTGGCGAAAAATAATATAATATATGTGAATAATATTGGACAATGAAACGATTAATAAACTGGAACGAGTCACACGGCAAATGATGTGATTGAACCCGAAGACCGTCCACGTTAAAAGTTCACGGAAGACGATTTAAACTCGTTGTGTTTTGAGTCGGGTAAATGGGGGGAGGGGGAAATATTATCTCGCCGAGCACTTTTAGTTTTATTGGATACCTATAATAGGCCTACTAACTTTTGTGTCGTTGAACGCTCAGATAATAAATAATATGATATTGGTGTGTGTATAACGCCTATAAGAACATCTTAAAAACAACCGTGACTACGTTCTCCTAAGAACCAAAGAAACCGGTACTAATGTTGTAAAATTAGAAATGTTTGATTTTAGATATTGTGATTAAAAAAAAAAATCATCCAGAGACAGATCCTTCGGTCCATTGTCCCTTTGGTCCTCCAATAGGATAATATATTATATTAAATATTATTATTTTAAATTTGAAAGTAAAAATAAATCATTGCAATTCCAAAATAAAATGATTCTGAGCAAAGTTAAGTATGTGTAATATCATTAACCCTTTCGGCTTTCACTGATTTAATCGCGCCAGTGCGTCCAAGTTATTTATCTCAGTGGCACGAGCCGGTGTGACCATGCATTTTAAAAATCAACAAAATATGTTATAAATAAAAGGATCTACAATTTGTAAACAGATTTGAATTTGTCGCACTGTCTTCTAGAGATGTATCGAGGCGTGTTTCTTTATTATTACAGATTAAAACATAATCAATGTTAAAAAAATGCAATATTTAATGATAAATAACACGGCTAAAAGAAAAAAAAATAAACTCCTCGATTGATTTCTAGAAGAAAAAATGATAAATTCAAAACAGTTTTCAGAATTGAAATATTTCTTTTGAACGTCTTACAGTTTTGATATGTTTTTAGATGGAATTTTCGTTGGTGTTGCGGTCCTTTTAAGAAAATCACTGGAAAAATCAAAAAATTACCTACTATACTTATTCTACTCGAAAAATATTTATTGATACAGACACAAAAAACACATCATGTATATTGATAATTGATATACATTTATGTGGTTATTGATAAAATTATAAGGATATCGATCATCGTTATATCCCATAAGTAAACATTTTATGCATTAGTAAACTATTTGGTATGTATTACGCTAAGAAAATTGGTACCTAATTTATAGAACATTATAGAAAATCACAAATTAAAATAATCTTAGTTATACAGAAAATAAAACCTTATTGAAATTTATTCCTAATTCTATACAATTCGAATAAAAATTTACTAAGTTACACAAACCGAAAACTTTTTTTGGAATTTTAAAAGACGGAACCAATATTAAAACCGCCAAAAAGTTAAAATTTTAAAAACCAAAACCGAAAACATTAAGCCCTTAATTTAAATTCTGCCTCTCCCCCCCCCCCCAATGCCAAATATTAGAAGTCCGAAGACCAAAAAGTTAAAACTTCTAATGGCAGTGTGCACAACCAATTTCTATATGCTGTTAACGTTTGGGCTGGGAGAATGGATTTCCAAAGAAACAAGGACACGATCCAGGGTTCATAGAAGAAAATGGCTCTAAAATATCGCACGGTATCATCAGCAGCCATCATGGTTGTGATATCGGCCATGCCTATCCATCCCATAGTTGAAGAACGATGTGAAATTATAATAGAAAGGCCAGGAGATGATAGGAATAGAGATAATGACGAAATCCGTGCTCGAGTGCACCAGATATGGCAGGATTAATAAAATGCAATAGCAACAGTTTTATTATAATTATTATTCCAGAATTATCATCGTGTACATGCAGGGGTTATGGAAAGCTAAACTTACACTTAGATCAAGTTGCTCATCGATCATGGGATCCTTGGGAGTTGGGACCTACTTCTTGAGATTAAGATGGACGAAGAGGACTACCTGTATGTACAGTCATAGTCCATTGGACGATGCAGAACATACAATTTTCAAATACGACAAATAGCGGCAGAATAGGGGAGATTTGAGAACTCATGCTTGACAGGAAACTCAGCCGGGCAATGTGATCCAAGCTATGATGAAGACTTGCAGTGGCGTGTCCAGAACTATTTTTTTGGATGGGCCACTGAAGTTAGGTTCATAATGGTTTTATTCCTCATTCCCTCCTTCCACCTATTACTAGAACCATTTAATTTGTAATAGATACCTATTATAATACTAAATAACACATTTTAATATTAGAAATGTCAGTATACCTTTTATTAAAACATAAATATTAATTTTATAGATTATAATTTTAGTTAATAAATGCAAATAATATCCTCTTTTTTCCTCTATTTCAGTTATTCAATTCTTTGGTAAATCTTTGGTAAAAAAATATAATAAATTGTTTGGTTAATGGGTGTTGATATAGTTTGCTCTTAAGCAGCAGTCACAGCTTGATCAAACAATTAAATACCAATTAAAAATGCTAAATAATTATTCTTATTTACAATTAATAATTAATTATGTGTATATATAATTATTATGCATTTATGCCTATAAGTACCTAGTAATATAAGTAATATAGTTGTGGTTTATTATCTATGACGATATCGGTATATTTTATCATCACCCAAAATATTCTAAGGTAATTTGGTATCACTATATTCTATAGTATCAGAACATCACAATAAAATGTTTTGTGTATCAATGATAATTTACCTATCCTGCTGATAATAATAGTCATTATAAAATAGGTTATGGAATTTTAAACAGACGATAAATTTGGAAATCACAATTACGTCAAAAATGTACAAAATCTTATAAATGAATAAGATTATAAAAACAATTTTTTTTTTACTTTATGTATTTATTGAAATATGTCTCGGATCTATACACAAATTTGGGTGGGCACGGGCAGTGCCCGTGCCTGAACACACCACTGAAGACTTTTGAAAAGGAGGTGAAAAATTATGTAAATAACATTTTGCCCCAAAAATAGGAAGATGGAAAAAAACTCCAAAGAGAAATCAGTTAACAACAGATAATGTAATGAAGCACTTTTATAATGTGAGCTGAAACGACTAAGTTATGGCAATAGAGCCCTCTATTATTGTAACTACTATAATAGTACTGAGTACTACTAAGTCATCTTTGAAATTTATAAATGCACGTTTTATGATGTAACATAAGGTAGTAAGTTCTGGTTATATTAGAGCTGCAAATTGAATAGTCAAAAACTCAAAACAAAAATATACATTAAAATAATATACTTGATATAATTATTACAAAATATATTATGCAAAAAAATAGTTTTATGGTTCTCATACCGATATGGATATTACGAAATAAAATTATAATATTAATAATATATTTAATTTATAAATAATAAATATTAGTTTATATAAATTACTATATAAAATTATATATATAAACATTTATTAACCACAATGAAAATATCAAAATCCATAAAAAAAAAATATTTAATAAAAATAAACATTTATGCATTTTGTTTAATATATATATATTATTATGTACCAACAGTTATTATTCTATTTAAATCAAATTAAATTTGATTTTAGATTTTGAGCAAAGCGAACAATGTATATTGGTTTTACAATGATGTGTTTTTTTTAACAGCTTTTATTAGAATTAGTGTTTCTTCAGTATTACGTGCAGTACCACTTTTCGGTAGAAAATTGCATCTAGTTGGTACTTTAAAGAGATCATTTTTTTTTTTTCTAGATTTTTCAATAAATGCATAGAAAGCCAGATAAAAACGGTAAAAACACGATTTTGTTAAAATCAAATATGAGTTTTTCATTGTTATACCATAAATAAAAAAAATATTTAAAAAATATTAATGTGAAATATTTATCGACATTTCCTTCCCCCTTTCACAAATTTTGGGCCATTTATAACAATTTTTTTTTTTTTTTTCAAAAAGTTTTTCGTCACAAAAGAGTTTATTTTAAATTTTAAAACTTGACGGTTTTAAACAATGTTAAAAATACATCACTCTATCTATATTAAAAAATTATCATAAATGAGTACATAATATTATATTTTTTAGTAGGTACCAGTTTCAATTAAAAAAAAAAATAATAATAAACATGTATAATTTTGATATGAAATTTGTTCGAATATTTGGAAAAAAAATGGGTTTATAGGCTTAAAATGTCCACCAAAACCGTATATAAGTACAAAATCAACACAAAAATGTTTAAAATTGTTTTCCCAATTTTGGATTATTTATGGCAATTTTTTTCGTTATAATAGAGTTAATTTAAGTTATTATCGACAGTAATACTCATGTTATTATACACCGATGCTTCTATCAAAATCGTTTTCAAATTCAATATATTCTACCTAACGAGCCATGTGCTTCCATCCCTACTTACCTGGCTTTTTATACTAACATATTATATAATTTTTTTTATGTCTGTAGGTTAGGGTATACATTTATCTATAACAAGAAGTGCTATAAAATTTTAATTTGTTCATGTTTATCATTTTCTAAAATTAAACTTAGTTTGTACCTACTATATATTGATCATTTTTATTATTTTCCTAGTTATTTTTTAAACGTAAGAAAAAACTATAGAAAAATTACGTAAAAATACGTTATCGTCAAAATGAATTATGGTAAATACCGACATTAGTCTTAACATTCTCAGAAAATACGTAGGTAACTAATTTAATACCAGTGGCGCACACAGAGGGGTACAAAGGTGTCAGTCGACACCCCTATAATAATAAATGGTGGGTGGTAGACTAATATTATTCCAATATTTTGTTGAAAAAATTTACGATAATTTATTATGAACATTATTTAAGTAACAAAATTGATTACAAAAATGGTAGGGGTACATTTAATAGGTGGTGGGTATCTTGTAAAATTGTGCTGACACCCTTTACAGAAAACGAATGTGCACCACTGTTTAATACAATATATCGGGAAAATATATTCAAAATATTTTTTAAATTTTAGATTATTATTTGTAGACACTAAACATTTTGAAGTCTTAAAAAAACGAAATTTAGATTTGAAAAATTGAAAAATTAATTCCTGTTTAATCGTACGTTAATTTAACTTATTAAACTAACTATAGGTATTAAAAACATTTTTAAAATAGCTTTATGGTTGTTTTTAGTTTTTTGACATCATTTATTATTTTGGTGTAAAATAATGGTCAAATAGACGCTTGCAAATAGGTTATAGTAATATTGAATTTTATATACTGTAGGTATTTATTTTGGAGAATTTATGAATATTCAATATATGGCTATAAAAACAAATGTTTTAGCACTAATATCAACATGATACAATTTGGGAAAACCAGTTTTCATTTTGTGCTATTTATTTTAATTATTTTTAGACTTTGAAAAAACAACACTTGAAAAATGAATACGATATTTTATATTATCTAATAATTTTTTGCTACTCTAAATGTATTCAAAGTTTTTTGGTTTTTCTCGCACTTGATTGTTAAATATACCTATACCAACTGAATATAAATATATTAAATGATTTAGGCGCGTAAGGAGGAGGAGGGATGTTTTAATTTTATATTTAAATTAAACTTGTGGGGGGAGGGGAGGGTTCTCATATCTTCCGTGGAATCATATTAATAAATTATAATATTTTAGATGGAATTCGTGTAATAATCCATTAAATCATAAAGCCCTGCAGTACCAGTAGGAATACAATATTTGAAATAAAATTACCTCAACGCTTTTAATTCAAACAAAACAAACGTCGACGGTTGCATCGATGTATTTTATTGACAGTACTGTATGACTTTTCTAATTCTAAAATTTTCAGGGCGTTATTTATATGAATAAAAGATCCAAACAGCGGGTGACGCTCCTACAGGTTATCGTCGCAGTGTAGAAGATAGCCTGTAATCATAATCGAGTATTTGCTACTGCAACGTAGTATCTCATCAATATTCATGATAAATAATAGTAGGTAATGTCAAATGTAATATTTAATCATCTAACTATACATTTTGTAGGAACTCGAAGCATTTGGTAAGTATATATTTTTGGCCAGTTATGATTGATAGTTAAAGTATAATACCGAGTTTTGCTCGGAATCATTTTATTGAAAGAAATTATTTAGTACCTATTGGCTTCAATTTCCTTACATCAAGAGAGTATTGTGACCGATGACCAAATTATACTTCCACACATTACTGACCGGTTTTTTTTTTTTTTTTTTTTGTACACCTTTTTCATATAAATTATCTAAATATCGGATGATTTAAAATTATATCTAAAAGTGTTAGCTATATGAAAATATATTTTATTGTGTACAATATGTTATATAACTGGTATGGTCGTATATCACTGTAAGGAAAACCAGATATACCGCAGTGACCCATAGCTATAGTGTCTGAATAAAATACGAGTATGCGCCGCTAGACGACTCCAGAAAACGGTACTTGCAGACTGTTTATTATAATATATATTATTAATTATTATATAACAAAAAATATACCCACGGGTAATAATTATTTATTGCATTTTCTTTTCCAACGAGATACGTTTTATATTTTGTAAATTGTTTAACAGATGGAGGTTAGCTACTTATAACATATTGTTTGAAAATGATTGTTACCTACGTATTCAAGATATAAGATGTATATCGATTAGTTTACCTTTAAATATCTTACAATTCAGAAAAATCAAATAAGTTTGCAATCGACCTTCAAAACTAAGAAAATATTAGCATTTAAAATAAAAATTTTACAAAAACAATTCAATCATAATCCAAATGAAATGAAATCAATGAAATACTAATATTCTTTTTATAACAATGTTTATAATTATTAGTTTTTTCTTTTGTAGAAACGACATTTTAATGATGACTTGATCTAATCATTACGTGTGTATCTACCAGTTGCATATAATTTGATCAGGATAAAAATTTGAATGGATCGTTTTCGATAAACTCATAAGAGACAAACAGAAAAATTACAACAACAAAGAAAAAACGGATTAGTTCTCCCCAAAAACAGTTTACCTAAAAATTTGAAATTTTCACAGAAAATTTAATATTATGTATATGATATAATATTTTAAAGAAATATAGAAATTTTTTTTTTTTTTTACCAATGTCTATTACCAGATTTCCATTCAGAGTTGTTGAATAAAAAGATATTATTTATTATTACTTCAGTATACTGAATATATTTAATAAATCCATCACCAGTATCCTACCTGATAAAAGAAGTGCTTTATTTATTTTAAAAATAACTAGTAAAAGTTTTCATTATATTTCTGGTAGACTATATGTGTAAACTTGGAATTTTATCTGTATTTCCATAACGGTTAATCGAGTCACGAATTATGTAAAAAAAATTCAATAGATCTCACCTTATAATAAATAAATTGGTTAACCATAATCGATCATTATATTAATCGATGAAAATCTTATGGTTAAAAAGTTTTTTCCAGAAATATGAAAATAAACATCATTGTAAAAACATCTAACTTTCTTTATATTTCAGTTCAGAATATACAAGTAAGATATATTAAACCAACAGTCAAAAATAAAAAAGAATTTCCAAGTAAAATTCGAATTTGAAGTTTAGGCGGTTCAACACTTACAATATCAATATCTAAAAAAATTTTTCGACATTTGAAAAAATGAAAATATTATAAACACTTTTTAAGCTCATATATAAAACCCATGAAAAAACCCTTTCCATGTTTCGATAATTTGATGAATTTAGGTTATATTATTCAGTGTTTTTATTATCTAAATAAACAATGAATTCTAATAATTATTCACTGATAACCCTGTAGACTCGGCATATAACTTGTAATTTCCAAATATAGGTTCAAAAGCAATTAACATTGAATGACTTTACGTTACCTATAGATAATAGATATATGAACAATAACATTAAAATACTGTCTTTACAAGTTATAGATCTGTATTCATATATAAATAATTTTCATATTAATAATACCTGCAATTAAAACGCATATAAAACAGAAATATACTTGAGTTTATAGGAATTTATATATATATATGCTATAACAATGATGTAAAACCTATAGTACGTTGGTCAAAGCTTCAGTGATGGTCTTTTTACAAAAAAAAAGTATAATGTCTTCAAATTTTCTTTTCTTTAATATTTTTTCTACACCTTTGACAAGTATAGATATTAGTTAAAATAATATTAATAGAACGATTGAATAGATAAGAAAATAATAAAGCCAGCTCATAAATTTGTTAAATTTTTTTTTTATCTTCCTTACTGAATAGTGGAATTATTATAAACCACTTTTTTTTTTCTTTTTTTTTTTATTCTAGCATGGTGTATAAAATATTTTTCATTAATTGTAATTTATAAAAACAGTTTTTTAGGCATATATAACACATAGGACCATTGATTTTCACGTATATTATTCCGTTACACCACTGTCGTGGCCTGTTCATATAGCTTACTAGTAAACCCTATAGAAATGACTAATCGTAGTTATTTAAAACTATAACTATATATGTACATTATACGTATATATTTTCGGATTTTTACTAAAATTCAAACGATTAATCATAGGACGTACAAATTTTGTTGGTAAAAGGTGAATAATTAATTCGTATGAAATATTGTAAATCATGTGTGTACTAAAAATATATAAAGTACTAACTAGAACAAGTTTTCTATCAAAAATCTCTATGCCAGAAAACTCAAATTTTACTCCTTTTACCCAAAAAATAGTATACATACCTACATAAGAAAAAACTTATTTTCCTTCGCCTTCTCTCTCAGCTGTTTACGGTCGGCCACTCTAGTCTTACACTTCCATTTAACTCAATCTACCACATCCTCTTCGCTTACACCTTCCTCAAATCACTCGCCATCACAAATCTCCCCGCATCTTTTTCGGTCTTACTCTTTCCGTCGCATAAACATTTCCTTTACTTATCTTACTGCCTCAGTTTTTTTCCCTTCTTAATACATGCCCGGGCCATCTCCATCTCAAATTCTCCCTAATTTTGTCGACTTCGCTATCGATGATACTTCTATACTGAAAAATACATTTATCGATACACGAAAAAAGAAAAAAGAAATTTTAAAAAGCCGGTTAGCAATTTAGTTAAATCTAAAATTATATTTAATTTCGGGGTTTTTATTCTTGTTCAAACAGTAGCCTTAGGGTACAGAAATTGTATTAGTGAATGCTGAACCAATATATATTTATAGAAACTGGTTTAATGAAAATATTTTAAATAAATTACATATATATATATATATCAATAATCATTTAATCATACCTCTATGGTTATTTTACACACGTTACATAAATGTCAAAATTCCATACTACAAATTTTGGTGTAGGAAAACCATTTAAATAGTTATTCTATCATATTTTTTATGTAGGTATATATTATAATTTCCAACATTTTCTAAAAATGTTCTTAAAATATCTAATAATTAATTACATTTAAAATTTTAAAATTATGATGAATTAAAAATCATCCGTTATACAAAATAATGAATTGGAAAAAAATAATTTATAAGTACCTACAATGATATAATTGGCTGCATAAAATTTTGAATATATTTTTGATACATAAAAATGTATTAATCAAATTATGTTAATTAAAAGATAAAGTACATAAGAATATATTTATTAACAATAGGTACCTATTTTGTATACTACAAATTTAGTATACAAATATACATTTTACCTAACGCTGGATAGGGAAGATACAGGCCTACCGAGTTTTATGATTTCTATTGGCTCAAAAACAGTTTTCGACCAGTTTACATTTATTTTAATATTTTTTTTATATATATCTACAATTGAAAACCTTCTAATTTCACTTTGTTAACTTGATTTAACTGATCTTATATTTTAGACTACACATTATTAAATCAACCTAAATACCGCACGATGCTCTACTGAGTATAAGTCGGTAACTTACAGGACCTATTCAGGCCCACGTAACCGATAAAAATATCTGGATATAAAATATCCAGGGAAAAATATCTGGATTGAAACTATATCGCAATCCTAAATAACCGAAAAAATATAAAAATCAATGACATCTATTTTAAAAATACTCAAAAGTAAAAATATAAATTTAAAAAATATTCGAGATTAGTGATAAAAACATGTATGAGTAAAATTAATAAAACAATTTTTCAAAGTGATAGAGATAAAAAAAAAAGTAAAAAATTAACTTTTAATAACTTTAACGTTTTTTAAAATTAATAATTTTTATAATTTTGAATACCTAACCATATATATTTGTTTTAAAACAAATATAGCTATTACACAACAATAATAAGTGGTACTAAAATGAGACATTTTTAATACATATTAAAATGTTATAATATTGTACTTGATAATTCTCAAAAATTTAGTTAAAAACGAGTAGAGTAAATAATAATATTTTTAATATAAAAAATAGGATATCATAATGAAATAGTGGAAAAAATATATGAAACTATTTTAATACCGATATATCTAAGTATTGATGTAGGGATGTAAAAAATAAATATATACCTAATAGGTATACCAATATATTTAATATATTAAAAAATAAATTTTAAAAATGATTATAATTTATTAATTCAATATCAAGTCTATAAAATTTTTTTTTATATTTTTATTACTTTTCAAAATGTTTTGGAAATATTTGTTTATTGGATAACTTTTGATTTTGATATTATATAACTATGAATATTTGAATAGTCTTACCTAAATAATTTTGATTTTGATATTTTCCAACTTTTGATTTAAATGGCAACCTCTATTTTTAATTTCAGAATCGTCTCACTTCTAATTTTTAAGGGATTATATATAGGCAATTTTAAAGTCATTTTTAGAACAAAGAAAAGATAACGGTTAATAAACGTTGAAGTAAATTATGTGTAGTCTTATGTCAATATAATTTTTTGCCGTCGTTATTTATGTAATTATACAATTTTATTGAAAATATAATTTTCGCGTTTCTCATTTTTATCAATTTTAGAATATTATAGCAGTGGCGTCATTTCAGTTTTTGCTAGACTAGGGCAAAGACTTACTAATATGCCGACATAAAAAAAATTTCCCGAATAGTGCTCAGTAGTATAAATTGTGTTATTCTGAACTTGCGAAAAATCACGAATATTAAATATTATGTAAAAATTAATAGGTTCTGATTTTTAAACTAGGTAGTAAGTAGGTATTATTAGTGGAGTAGCCAGGATTTGTAAATCAGAGG
>JAIPRL010007912.1:0-21861 GCA_025469235.1 Pemphigus obesinymphae | reverse complement strand
CTTCAATTATTTGACGAAAAACATAATATATTAAAATCACTCAATGATTAAAATATACACTATGCTCTATCATAATATTAATTCATAATAATAATGACAATATTTTAAATAACTTGGTTACAAAAAAGGAACAAAGAGTGGAACGAGTTCTTTTTTTTTGAGGAACTGGATCTGGAACGAGTTCCTTTTTTGAATTAGGAACGAGGATCTAGAACGAGATCCATTTAAAAAGGAACATTCCCAACACTGAAAAATACCTATTGTTAGTTTAAGTTAGGTATTCGTTTCATTTTATAATAATATTTAATAAATAAAATATTTAGGTATAAATAAATCCGAACACTAAATTTTTATTTTGGTGTGGGGGTGGGCTGGGATGAAGTCATGCCAGTCTATCTCTATATTTTACTTTAGCTTAAGTAACAAAGTCATACAAATTCCTGCATTGTTCGTAGAAATGTATACGAATGGCGTAGTATCAAAAAATCAAAAATTTCAGTGAGGTTGGCCAGTGTGACGTACGTATAAGAAACCCTGGATTAAGTGTGGATGGATGAAGTGGAGAGAAGCGTCAGGTGTTTAGTGTAACGAAAAAATTCCCTATTAGGTTAAAAGGTATATTTTACAAGGTAATGGTGAGTCTTATAATGATGTATGAAACAGAATTTTGGACAGTAGATAGGAAGATAGAATAAAGAACGAGTGTAGCAGAGATGAGATTGTTGGTAAGGTGGATGAGTGGAGGAGTTATGAGAATGACTTATTTTTGAACGATTCTTATACGAGAATTTTAGAAAAATTAATAAATATCAATGTTATTTAAAAATTTAAAACATTAATAGTCAATAATTGCATCAACTGTAGGTATCTAATAGGTATCTAATATTAAAAAATGCAGATATTAAGAAGTGAGGATAACACTTTTACAGAAATTATACATATGAAAATATAAATATAAATTATAATAATAAATACTGAAATCTAAATAAATTTCAAAATCATTCGTTCCTGAATGCTTAATAGATCAATGAACTTTAAGTGGAACAAATAAATGTTAAGGTTCCGTTTCAAAACATTTAGTGGAACGTTTAACTCATCAATGTTCCGTTTTGGAACGGAATCAAAAATCCATAGTTCCAAGTTCATGGTAGGTACATTAAAATAGTCATCGCATATAAGTAATAAATAATAAATACTAAACTAAAATAATACACAATGAAAATTAAGTTTTATAACGTAAATATCTAATTAAACTGTACTAGATAATATATATTATATACTAGAGATATATTATACACAAAGTAAAAATTTGGACTTCCTAGAACAATTTTTTTCGGAAAGGATATAACTATGTTTATGATTAATAACCATTGTTGAATTTTTCTCACTCTTGGTTCTTTTATTTGTAGTGGGAATTACAATTTTGTAGTGGATAATATGCATACGGATTTAGATATTTCGTCGCCGGACATTTCACCGCCACAACCAAACAATTTTAGTACTTTGAAAAAATAAACACACAATACACGAAAAACACCGGCTTTATATTTTATATATATCACGTATTCTTGATCCAATAAACCAAGAACAATATTTTCGAACTTTATTGAATTACATAAATTATGTTATAACTAGCTCTCTGTTGTGGTACGAAGAAAAATTATTTTTTCGTAGCACTATTATAATTCAATATAAAAATGTACACCTCTATAGGTTGTTTTATTATTTAGGTAGTAGAGGTGGATCAAACAGTTTGATGTTCGAAAATTCGGGTTCGAAAGTCGAACTCAGTTAGTAAAAAGTCTAATCGAACTGAATTTGATCAAGGAGTTCGAACTGAAGTAAAATTTCGAACTATCGGAACTCGAACTTTTTTTCGAACCGAACTATTTTCAGTTAAACTTTAATTGTTTAACCCAATTTATTATCCAGTATTCTCTATAAAGAATAATAATAATAAATATTAATTTACACCGAATGTGATTACCGGCATGTGTATGAATATACAAGTATTTTGCTGTTTTAGTAATTGCAGCAATAATGCATTGTATGTATATCATAATGTCGTCTCTAAAATAGAAAATTCAAAACCCATGACCATATTTGTTTATTGTTATGAAAGACGCGATTGAAATTCTCGGGAACGGTCTAACTTTATAGTAGAGTCAGTACAGGTTACTACTTATATTTTATTATCGTGTTATGTTATCGTCCACATTAATTTTATTTTCATTTTTTTAGAATTTATTGAAATTTTATTATTATTATAAATAAAAAATTATTCACCCGTAACATTAATATAAAATTAAAATTGACAAAATTACAATGGAAGTGCGATAATTTGATATACATTTATCTTAATTTCGGTGACTGGATTTGAACTTCAAATCATCACTTAAGATTTTGGTACGCACATTTAACCAAGCGAACCATGTGCCAGTGATATTGAATTTGAAGTTACATAACTGCTCGAATAATAGTATACAATAAAGGGCAAGACAAAGGAGGGGGATATATTTTTTTTGCAATCATCGCAGCGCATTTTATAACAGTCAGAACGGGTTTGAACTAGTAGAAAAATGTGTTGTAATATCCGGTATATAACATACTAAAAGTCTCTTTTTGGATAGTCTAAAACCGAATTTTGGATTGTTCATAACTCAAGGGGACATGGACATGACACCACTCGGTTTTGGCTATTCCTCTTTTTTCTTAAAGCTTTTATATATATATGCTCAATAGGGGGGGGGCAGGGGAAATACATATCCTCCTTTGGGCTTTGAAGAATACCCAAAAAAGTAACTGTTTGTATGTTATATACCAGAGTGTATAACACACGTTGACGCCAGTCCAAATACCATTTGACTGTTATTGAATTCGTAGTATTGATTAAAAAAATTTATATAAATATAATAATCAAAGTAAAAACTATTAACGGTTTTGATAGTTGAATTCTAAACCGAAAAAAATGTAAAATTATGAAATGTAAGTATTTGAAACAAAACTGATAATTTAAAAAGAAATCAATAATAGTAGGATAGACATTATTATCTTTATTTTATCGTACCTACTCGCACTATATTTATAATGATAACACATTATACTTAATACTACAATTTTTCATATATAATACATTTTAAACGAAATTTAAATTTTTTTTAAGGTTTTTGAACTATAATACGTTATCCGATCTTACTATAAACATTATAATATAGCGCTTTATAAAGGTAATATTTTCCACACCGTCGAATTACCGACCAGTCAGCAATCTAGAGTATATAATTTAATGATTAATGGTATTACTATAGATATTTTTTTGGACACAGGATTATATTTCATAACTATTATTCTCATTATTTCACACGATATACTTATTATACTAATCTTAAACTAACTTACGTATACTTAATTACTAACTATCCTCTTCTATATACTTCACTTTGACACTTCGACTTTTCATAATTACAGAGATAAAGTGCTACTTATTTTTAATTTTGCGTTGATGCTTTCTAAGGACTCCTATTATGAAGAATTGCTTTTATTAGCCCGGACAGAATACGATAAAGGATTGAGAGTACTTGCATTCAAATGCAATTCCTTAACTACTGAATTGGTAAATAATATAATTTTTATATTCTATTACTAGAATACGATGTAGGCCAAATATAAATATATATATAAAACAAAGATAAAATTTAAGATATATAAATTTAAAAACAAACCATTGTTAGTAAATAATAACGGAATCATATATAATTACTATAGTATTTTTTTATGTTTAACTACCTACTTATATTATTATAATACTGATTTTTTTCAGATTCCTCTACTTTACGTACCTACTTCAAAATTCAAAAATAGTGTGGAAGAGCGTCGTCGTGATATCACAACGACGACGGCTCGTCCAACGATTTCGGGTTACCCAATAAATAAATAAAAAGCGAGGTTATGTGTTATAAGGTAATTCGTATGTTATGTTGAGACAAATTAATAAGGATTACGGTCGGTAAAAGACTAACTACGCAGGTAGTTAGGACGAGGTGTCGTAGACCACGGAACTAAATAGACGGTGCGTGAAAAGAAAACGGTACACGAGATGTGCCTTCTAGAGCGGCTGGCGAACGATAGATAGCTCCCGGTCGCTCGCTGCGTTGCGGTGACCGGCCGGCATCACCAAAACAGTGTGACCAACCGCCCCTACCTGCCTACCGACTCCGGGAAGAAATTATGTGGTGATGGCCCGCCACATTACTCCCCCCCGGCGAAAAAAAAAGCCAACCCATTTGATGGACGATGGTTGACTGATCGCATGGCGTAGGAGTGTGAGTGGATCGTCGCGTAAGATGAAAGCCGGCTTGAGTCGATCCACAAAGATCCAGGACGTCCGGTTGCCAAGCTGCAGCTTGAAGTCCTTGGGACGGCGCTCGAGCACGGCGTACGGCCCCTCGTAACAGGGTTGAAGTGGCACGTGGTATGCATCAACTCGAACGAAAACGTGGCTGACGGCGTCAAGCTGAGTGGGCACGAAGATGCGTTTGGCCGAGTCGTGGTCCATTCCCTGTATGGGTCGAAGTCGAGCAATTGAACTTCTCAGAGCGGTGATGAGGTCATGCGCCGTCAGTTCGAGCGGCGCCGAGTGAAACAGTTCTCCGGGCAGCCGAAGGGATGTCCCGTAAACCAACTCCGCAAGAGTTGCGCCGATATCCTGCTTGACGGTGTTCCGAAGCGCGAGGAGAACGATCGGCAGGTGTTGCGTCCAATTCGGTGATTCGTGCGTGGTGAGTGCTGCCTTGAGTGTTCGGTGGAAACGCTCTACCATTCCGTTTGCCTGCGGGTGATATGGAGACGTGCGGACGTGTTGTATGCCGAACGTGGTGTTAAGCGCCTTCATCAGGAATGGAACCCCGAAACGAGCGATCCAGTGTGACACGAGAGCGGAGGCGACAGTGTGTGCGCATATGTTGTCGACAGTCCACGCTTCCGGTCAGCACGTGAAACGGTCAATGCAGGTGAGCAGGTACTTGGCGTTGTTGGAAGATGGCAGTGAACCGACGAGGTCAAGGTGTATGTGTCCGAACTGGCGGTCTGGGGCCGCGAACGGTGCGAGTGGCGATGTAGTGTGTTTGTGAACCTTGGCCCTCTGACATTGTTCGCAGGCTCGGACCCATCGGCGAATCTCTCGATCCATCCCAGGCCAGACGAAACGCGTCTTGATGATTCGGCCGGTAGCTGCGCGGCCGCCATGAGCTTGCCCATGGAGCGTTGTGAAAACTGAGCGTCGATGGCGTTGAGGAACGAGCAGTCTCGACCGGTTCAACGCTACGTCGAAGTAGACGGGCCCATTCGCTGTCGGGCGTGCTTCGAGTACTAGAGACGTTTTAGTGACGCCGGAAGTGATGTCTCGGAGTTCCGTGTCACTCGCTTGGTCGACTGCCCACTGGTTGAGGTCAGGTAGACCATCCTCTAGAGTTGCCAACTCGAGGCGTGAAAGGGCGTCGGGCACCACGTTATTCTCGCCGCTGATGTGTTCGATGTCGTGGACAAACTGGGACAGGAATGCGACATGTCGAGCCTGACGGTCGATAAGTTTTTCCGCTTTTTGCGAGAACATGAACAGCAACGGTCGGTGATCGGTCCTGAGTGTTGTGGGCCTGTCCTCGATTGAGTGAACAAAATGTCGGGCCGCGAGGTAGGCGGCGAGGAGTTCACGATCGTACGTGCTGTACCGTGTCTGCGCGTCAGTGAGTTTGCGCGAGAAAAAAAAGTGGCTGCCAACCGCCCCCGGCGAACTGCTCGAGAACTCCCCCCCCCCCACAGCGATGTTCGACGCGTCGGTGCTGAGACGCAATGGCGCTTCGTGAAGTGGTTGCACTAGTCTTACTGTGGCGGCGAGAGCTTCCCGGAAAGCCTGGAACGCCTCGCGCGCTGCGGCTGTCCATGTAAGTGGACCGTCGCGATTCGGTACCAGAGCGGCGATGCCATAGAGTGGTGCTTGAAGTTTAGTTGCGCCCGGTATATAATACACCATGTATATAATCATACATGATTGTATAATACGCTTTATTGTATAGTACGCTTCGCTCAAAATATAATATTATTTTATGTAAAATAGTGGTTTAAAAAAAAAATTTATTGTAACCATTTTTATTCAGGATGAAAGTGTTACAAGATTTATTAGTACTAATGAAATGAAGAGGAATAAAATAGATGTATTTGAAAATGTTATTCTTAGTGGTGATAAAATCTCAAAATTTTGGAATTTTTTAAAAAAACATACAAATCATACGAAGTAAGTATATGAAACATACATATTATAATATATATACCATCTATAGTATTCGCATATAATATAATAGACTAGCTGACCCGGTAATGCTTTACTATTGCTAGATTTGCCCATGAAATGAATTTCGAGTTAAAAACTCTCCAAATTTCATATTTTTTTTTGTTGAACATAATTATATTTATTAAACGAAAAAAAATGTAAAGTGAATAAAAGTATTCTGGTGAACGCAGATTTACTGACATAACACATCATTCAATTTAATATCCTACAAAGTAGACTATAATATTGGATATTAGTTGCAACTATTTACATATTATAAAAAAATAAAACATTATATTTTGCCTCAAAATTATTATTTGTTATCAAGAAAAAAGAGTATTTTTTAGGTGAATAAAAATACACCAATAAAGTATTCAGAATACGTATTCGAATGTTTCTCTTAAAAAGTATTTGAAATGGTGTTCGAATACAAAAATTAGTATTTAAATACTTTTCTTTTAATTTAAATGTTTTTCTGCTACTTCTGATCACTTTTAGTAAATCATAAAATACTATTCTATCTCTATTATCGTTTGCCTAATTGGTAATTTCAGCCAAGTATGTTTTCCAGCCAAGGACTGAAACCTTTTAATTTTATCGGTTTTGGTTCTAGTTTTTAGTGAAAAAATGTAACGTTTCCGGTTCCCCGTATATAATGGTTCCGGCTCTCATCGGTTACAAATAATATATTGAATTTCATATTTTGGTTGGTATAAAATATTTTAAGGTAATAGTGTAATATACATAAATATAACAGTTATAATAATCAATGAGCTTATTTGAATTTTTGGGAAATATTTCAACGAAGAAAGTTGATGATCTTTTTTTAATTATTTGTGTTTTTTAAGGAAGTATTTCAACTTTTTTAAATTCATTTTCTTGTCATTTTACATTTTACATTTCAAAATTCCTAGTTTTACCTCTGGTTTTGTAATACCTACCAATAAGTAAGTACGGGCTAAAATCATTGGCTGCTGCCAAACGGTAGGTTAGGTATGGGTTTGTCTCAAAGTTCAATACTATATTAATGATAGTCGCCGGTTACATAAAAACATAAATACACATACTACGAAAATACCAATTGGTATACATTAGAATTATTATAATAATAGATTGAATTACAAATTACACTAAAATCGCAAGATGAGTAGCTATTATACAGATCATTCATTTTCAATATGAAAATTATATTATGGTACCGATAAGGAAGAACCACTATTATTCATAGGTTCCGATTCTTTATTTTAACAAAAATAAAGGTATCGGTTCTTTTCGGTTCGTTTCCAGTTCCTGTCTCCAGCATTTTAAACTTATCTTTGCCGATGACATGAAGGTCTTCGCTCTCATTCGTTATATTTCTGACTGTCACCTACTCCAAAATAAGTTTAGTACTGTGGGGGAGAATTTTTTTTTCTGAATTTTCAGTTTTAAGTAATTTAATTCATAATCACAGTGTTACGTCTAGTGTCGGCCAATAGTGTTTTCATACGCGGGGTTCTCGGTTCCAAACATTTCATATTCTAAAAATTGTTTGCATTTTTTTCAACTTTTTTGTTCATTATATTATTTAATATTATTACATATTATGAGAGTGTATTTAAAAGTTTTAAATTAATATTAAGAGTAGAAATTTTAATCAACCAGCATAAAAATCCTGTATCTTAAAAAGATACCCACAATAAAATAACATATTAATAAATAAATTATAAAAATCAAAATATGATCTTTATATATAGCTATATTATATTATTACTTAATTTTTTTTATAAAATAATATTCATAATTGTCTAAAATTATCATCAGGCGTAATCACTATGATATTTTTACATTATAATTTTTTTCAGGGAAATTAATGAGAATTATACATTTTTTATTGTGGACAAAAATGGAATGCCCGTTTCAGTATTGCCGCCTAGGACAAGTATATTGGTAATATATTTTTTTAAAAGTCTTATATTTATTCAATTAATGATTAGTGACAATTAATCAAATTATTACAATTTATTGTTTAAAAAAATCGATCAGTAGGGATGGAAGCATTTTTGCTAGTAGGATAGATAATTGATGGTGGATATATTTGAATATAATATTAATATTTGGATTTTAAAGCTTAAAAAATTATTCTGAGCAAAACTCGGTATAATACAGGTATATATAAATGTATTATCTATTACTGTAAATTAGTATATTAGATAATCTAGGGTATGAATAGCCGTTAAATATACGTACGATTTAATTTAATTTGTACTCCGTATTAGATTTTCAAGTGAATATAAGATAATTATAAATCTATAATCTCTATGAATAGCCAAAAATTGAAGACAAAAAAAACCAATTTTAAAAATTATATTACGTTAAGAAATTATAGTACAAAAATACAAATACTTGGTGTATTAATATATTAATATATCAATATGGTTAAATGTGTATTATACAAATATTAATTAAAAAAACAAAAAATTATAATAACCTATATTATATATATATATATATATAATTTATATTTCTTATGAAGCTTGAATACAATCGGGGCTAATTTCTATTATATGGCCTCTGCACATGAGCCTTGCGCAATTGGTGCATACTTTTTTGGCCTTACGAACTTTTAAGCGGTCGCAAAAAAATGCATCTATCAGAAGCTCGTCACGTTGTATTTGCCCCCACGTTAGGTCTTGTTATATTACAGTATATTTTTAGTCTTCGTTTTATTTGTTTCGGCAAATAACCAATGCTAAACGATATCCATTTGTTCGTGCGTTAATTCATGAGCTAATGTTTTCAAAAATACGAGGCTTGTTTTTCTTATTTTTGTATTTTCTTAGAAAATGATTTGTGCATTTAGTCCATCGATGTTTATCATTGAACAAATAATGCCTAGCTATGCTTATAAATTTTTTCAGTTTCTATTCTGTATATTCTGTGGTAATGGTAACACTATTTTGTTATCTTAAATTTGAATGAAACTGGAACTTTTTCCATTTGATCGATATAAAATACTGAAAGAATACATGTTGCCCAATTATTTTAACAGCTATAAAATAAATTTGTGACAAACAATTTTGAAGATTTTTTCAATATGGTTAGAGTATTACCTACCTGTATAATGTTACTAATCTTGCATTAAATATTCATGTCTCAAAGCCTCAGATTAAATCATTTATGACTATACACCTTTTCGAAAAAAAGTTGTCAACAAATTGTTTACGTTAATTTAGTATGCGTAAATGAAGGGTGGGGCTTAGGGTGGCATAGCCCTCCACCCAAAAAAACCCCAATAGTCCCTCACATTATTTTGACATTTTTTATGGAATTATTATATTATGGTAGCGTTTGGTTTATCGTACAAACGATTTGTCTTCCTACCCCCACTATAAAAAAAGAAATATTTCCATGTATTACCTACGTGTTAATTTGGAATTTTTGCAGTACACGCCCCCCCCCCACATTATACATTTTTTGTTTTTTATACAAAAATATTGAGCATGTATTTAGAATGTATTTGCATGACTACATGTATTTTCACAATTTGTATGAATTTAGTTTGGGAGTTATAATAACTATAGTTTCCCCAACCTATAATAAAAACTGTACATATTTTCTTATTTTTTTCTATACAAATATTTAGCATGGAATTAGCATATATTCAATAGCGATAATTCGCTCGTCATTATTATAGGCGCAACAGCCGTTTACCTAATTCTCAGGCATCCCAAAATATTGACATAGAAAATATTTCAACATCTTTGACACTCACTTTTTTCCCTGGTAATTATTTAATACAATTACTTTTTCTTGCAACTTCAATACTGCATAGACTTTTTTTCCAACGATTTTAACAGAAAATGTTTTGATATCGTAAATTTAAACGTTAGGATGTGGTCTGGGGACATGCTTACTTATTATGTAAACGGCTGTTGCGCTTATAATTATGACAAGCGAATATTGTTGATTGTCATGCATATACATGCTTATTACATGCTAAATATTTGCATAGAGAAAAATATGTATTTTTACGATGGCGAGGGGGGGGAGGGGCTATAGACGACATGTCACCAGTCTCTCCACTAAATACTTATTATAACTCCCAAACTAAATTCATACAAATTGTAAAAATAGTCATGCAAATTCATGCTAAATATGCCCTGGGTGAATTTGTCGATAGTTTTCTCTTACGTATCGCATAAGTATTAGGAATATTTAAAAATTAATGTTCCAACTAGATTTAATTGTCTACCGTAAAGTGGGTAAGCATATAATAATTAGATCACTTTTTCTACAGATCATTTAGGTATAAAAATAACACCATTGTAAAGCCAGTACATTTTTCGCATTGCTCAGAATCCAAAATGTTAGTTCGTATTTGGTGTTTTATACCGTTTTTCATCACTATATTATGACTGATTATCATAAAATAAATAAAAATTAAATAAATAATAACTTATTTATAAAAAGACATATTATTTTTATATTGATTAGGCACTACATAAATATTATGAAAATTATAACAAAAATATAAAAATATAATGTATTTTTGAGTGTTTTCACAAAAAATTAAAAAAAGTTATGATTAGAACTTTCACAGATTACAAGAAACACAAGTCATTATAAATGGTAGGTAGCGTATTATATGATGATGTAGTACAAAAATGAATTGTCGAAATGTACTCGTAGTTTGTACGAAAGGTGATATTATATTATAAAATAACCTATTTAAATGTGATTAAAATATATTATACCTAACTTTTTTATTTCTTGAGTTCCATTTGGGTAAATATTTTAATACATTTTCTATTTCATATTTATATATGCTATAACAAATATTATTAATTGTATTTTTAATTATACATTTGTAAACAATTACAATTGTTATTTCTTACACGAAAAACCCTACTTTTTTATTTAACTCGTAAGTGTACAATAATTTTGAAAAATCCATATAGTAACAATGTTTATTTGATCATATTTTATTAAACAACTAGCGATATTCAACTGTAAATAAATAACTATAATATTTAAACAATAATAAAATAACCAAAATAGCATATTGTAATAATTTATAATCTTGCTTTATTTTTAGAATATAAAGAGTGTTTTAAATCCTCTATTGTCGACAACATCTAATGGTGCATCTTCTTCTACTGGTGCATCTTCTTCTACTGGTTCAAAACTTTTTGGTTTTACACTACCTAAGTATTAAAAAGGATTTTCCAGTCTAAAAGAATACTTCTGTCGGATCTTTATGGATAATTTACTATAAATATATAAATACTATAATATATACAACTATAATACTATAAACATCATTTACTATAATTAACTCTTTATAGATAATGAATAATCTTAATATGCATAAGTATGTTTTTCGTAAATAAGTCAATAAATATTTAAAACAATTGTCTAGATTAAAAGAAAATATGCTAAAAAATAAATAAAAAATGTATACAAAAATTTAATAGTAAAGAATTATTACGTTACCTATTAAGTCATAGGTAACGTAATAATTCCATATGCACATTCAATGTAATGCAAATCGTTCGTAGTAAACTACATATTAATTATTAATAGATTATATTTTAGTTTATAATACACTACACCTTATAATTTTAAACTGTCTCATTTTCATTATAATAAAATTAAATTAAAATTAAATGAGATTTTGATTTTATTATACATAATACTCATACTTATTACAGGAATTAGGTTTTGTTTAAATGTTCATTTTTGTTTTTTTTATTGGGGGGGGGATATATCGTATTTTATAAACTTATTTAATAAAATACGAAAATAAAAATAAGTAATGCATAAAATTACAATGTGTATAAATATTTTCAATATATTATGTAAAAAAAATATGTCAGACATCATAAACTATAAACCGTAATTTCTAATTCAAATATGCTATGCAATATATTATACAGTTGATTAATAAACAAAAAAAAAACTCTCCTCCCAGTACGTTATGCTGATCATATAGTGCAGATATGGCAAGCTGTATAACGATTGTAAAAGTCTGTGCAAAAGTTGGAACATCCGAATTACATGCAGCGTTTAAAATGGATCTGTTCGAACTATAATCAGCGTTTCAAATAGGTCTTATTGATATAATAATTTAATTAATAACTTAACTTAATAATGTTGTATATTATATTGTATTGTAATATAAAATGTTTTAATTTTTACAATTTTTAAATTACGTCACAATACATCAATCATATTAATAATTACATTTACATAAAATTAAAATTAAAATTACGTTTTTGGAAAAAACAGTAATCGCCATCTTCTTTAAAAACTCAAATCTCGAAATGATTTTTTCTTCATATCGTGACATACATAATCGTACTTATTAATTCTTCCTTTTAAACTATGTATGGACATCCTTTATTTAAATCTAAACTTCACATTTCTATATAGGTATACGTCATATTGAACTTTATGCACATTAACTTTAAAGTACATGCAATTCGGACAGATCCATTTTATTTCATTTTATTTTATTGACATTACGGAACGAGCCCAATGCAATAGGTGAAATACATTAATTCAGACAGACAACAAATATTAATAATAACGTTACGAAGTATTTTTATAGAATAATGAGTATAAAATTAACAATTATTAAAAACTTAACAGCCTAATATGAAAGATAAAAAGAGGCAAAAGTATTTGCGATCCGCATAAGACCAATAATGGGAGAGTTAATAAAATAATTTGACGAAGAAAATGGTTTACGGAAGAGGACAGAGGAACAAGTACGACGGCAAGGGACATTGAAAGAGACACGGGATATTAATTCGGGACAATTAATCTTAGAGGAGAGAAGGTTAATTACAAATTTGATGTTAGCTGAGCGTCTGCAAATGTCTTTCCAAGGAAACAACACGTTAAACAGGAGAATGGTTATGAGAAGGATAAGGTATAATATGAAGTTTATGTTCACTGCAGTGGCGTGGCGTAGGTATAAGCAGTGTAAGCGTTGCTTACATTGGAACTTTGAAACAATTTAGTGTTTTCAATTTTATACTCGTAATATTATGTAAATTACACAAATAATTTCTTATTTAATTCTCGTATATTTTCTTTATCCATACAATTTTTACCGAATAAAAATATTTAAAAAAAATGGACATAATTTATAGTAAAAATCAAGGATCATTATTAGATGGACCATTGGACTGAGATATTATACACAATTATACAATAATAATACGTAATATGAGCCACAGTGGTAGTTGCAGCTGCTGTGTAATCATAGAGGAGAATACCATCTAACTAAATGTCACCCATATGCAGGTACCTACTCGTGTAACCGATTTTGATTCCCTTTCCTATTACTACAACGTTAAGTCTATGATCTAAAATTTCGTTGTGGAGTGGAGCACAGGAGGGAAGGTTTTCGCGTGTAAGCGTTATTGAAGTTGACTACAACATTATTTACTATACTACATTCGTTTAAGTTTGCCGACGGTGAGTGCTGTTACGATACCATAACATGTATACGTAGTGAGCTGTATTATCACATCAGAATATCATAATAATTTTATATAAATCTTTTAAATCTTTTATTACGGACGTAAGAATTTTATAGTGATCAATCTTCTGCTAAATTAATCATTTTATATAGGTTATTTATTTTTTTGAAAAGCAAAAGTTGATCAGTTGGGGTGGAATTTTGGTTGTCGGAAAGTATATTATTGATAATGCATAAATTAATAAATACATTGAATTAAAAAACACAATGATAAAACATTTCTTTCAATAAAATGATTTTTAATATAGATATATTTTGTAAAAATTTACTAAAAAAACTGTCCACAATATAACATAATGTATAAAATACACAGGTAATCTGTGAACATTTCAAATTTATAGAACCATTATTTTCGGAATTACGCAAAAATGTCCATTTTAAACTACATTTTTTTCCTTTTTTCGATAGTTTTTTATTCCACGATTATTGAAAAATAAATTACTTCTTCGTGATATCACCTTTATCACATTTTCTACTGAAAGATTGGGTGCACATGACATAACGATTAGAAATCCAGAACCGGCCTTAGGCAAAGATTAACGGACCCTTGCCCCAAGCCTCGCGCTTTTGTAGAACGTTCTTGACATCGCATTTGCCCTACACCAAGCCCCCTTCGCGCTTACAAGGGCCTCTTAAAATTGTAGAAAATTTACTGTACGGCAAAAATAGTGAGATTCCTCTTTTTTTTTGCCTATTTTCTCTCATTTTCCTTCAAATTTAATTAACTTATTTTCCTGCCACAGACTTAGCTCCGCCCTAAGGCCTGCTCTATAGGAAATCTCTAATTCTGCTTAAAATCTAAAAGTAATGTTGACAGTATTGACACTATAAAAGCAAGTGATTGTTTAATGTGAATATGAAATATACAATTTCACTTTTTTTGGTTGATAATGGGTATATTTTATATAGCTGGTTATCATGGTGTGATGTGAGATTGAAAGGTACTAGCCATTTGGTAGGTGGGTTTATATTTTATGGTTAGTGCTCACTATGTTCTTGATTCCACGCTACGCCACTAATGTGCAACATGACGCGAGAATTTTCATTAGACTTTTTCCACTATGTTTCTAGCAGTAGCAATGAGAAGATTCCAAAAGGAAGAGCCATATTCAAGAACAGGACGTACTAAGAAACAAAACAAGACTTTAAATGGAGTGACTAGTTTGAATTCAGATGATACACGAAAAAGTTATACCGAGAAGTTTTAAAGCTTTACAACAAATACATTGGATATATTTAATAGGACATAGAGTCCATGTCAAAGTAAAGCCCAAGTCTTTAACTGAGTCACTCATAATTTTCAAAGGAACATTATTAAGATGATAAGTATATTATAAAGGGGTACTATAGCGACAAAAATTCATAACTAAGCACTTTCATACGTTAAGAACAAGACCCAATGATTCTCCCCTAGACATTGAACGTCATTTTGGAATAGTAGACAGTTATAAATAGATCGTATTCGAAGGTAGACCTTCATGTCATCAACAAAGATTAAGAGTTTAGTATGCTGGTGAACTGATGAGGCTGAATTAACAAATAAGGCAAACAGTAATTGAGAGAGAATAGCTCCTTGAAGTACGCCAAAAGTAGGTGTAAAATAGACGTAGCAGAATTAATATTTACCCATAACATATTTAATAGGTAAGATCGTAGCGAAAAGGAAAGAGGTTCATCAATACCTATCCTGCCTAAAGTTGATATAAGCATACTGTGGTTTACGTGGTCGAAAGAATTTGTGAAATCACTGTAAATAACATCGATTTGGCAGTTTGCATGAAAGAGTCAAATATTTTTAAATACTATTTTCCATGCGAGTTGTACTGATCAACGCCAACTAGGAACGGGTTTCACAAAAGTATAGTTCCAGTGGTTAATGAGTTCAAAGATATTAATCCAAGAATATGCATGTTAACCATAGAAGTACAGTGGTTTGATATAAGCTTCATTAGTGTATATGCGCCAACGGAAGACAAAGATGCATTCTACGAGGAACTAGAAAATATTATACTGAACTCGATACCCAGTAAGAGATTACAGATTGTCCTAGGAGATTTAAATGCCAAAGTCGGGAAGAGAAACTATGATTAGTTCAATTGCAGGAAGCCACAACCTATACAGCGAAACAAACGACAACGGACTTAAGCAGATAAACCTGGCAGCTGGGAACGGTCTAGTAATAAAGAGCACAATGTTTCCTCACAAAAACATTCATAAAGAGACATGGAGGTCACCAGACGGAAGATACACTAATCAAATAGACCATATCCTAGTTAACTCAAGATTTAAAAATTGTATCCAACATGTCAGAACGATTAGAGAAGCAGACTCAGACTCAGACCATTATCTAGTAAAAGGTAAAATGAAAATTAAGCTCAAAAGACACCCTCGAATAAATGAAAAACTACTAACCAGATATGATATAACTAAGCTGGATGACCCGAACTGTCGTAATACCTTCAGATATAAGATAAGTCAACTTTTTAATAACAGCGATACTAATAGAACAAACCATTAGATGAAAGGTGGAAAAAAGTAAAGGATATCATTAATAATGCATCTGATGCTGTAATGGGGAAACAAAAAAAAACAAAAATCCCTGGTTCAACGATACATGTATGAGGGCTCTGAAATGGAAAAAAAGTGTAGAAATCAGTGGCTTATAGACCCGGAAAATGACGAGAAAGAAAACAACTACAGAGTATGCAAAAAAGAAGTAAACAACATAATTAGATGCGAAAAAAAAAGATATACCAAGAACATGTTTGAGGAAACAGAAGAGTACCAAAAAATGAATAGGCCACGACAGCTATTCCAAAATATCAATACCATTAAGAAGGGGTTTAAGAACAAGTAAATTTTCTTAAAAATAGTGACGGTACGCTGATTACAGATCCAAATGATATTTTGGATAAATGAAGAGACTACTTCAAAAACCTCCTTCGAGTCGATCATTTTCTAAGGAGTATTATATAGGCAATTTATCGTACATGATTAAATTTTAAATTCCGAATTTAATGCAGTTAGACAGGTCATTGAAGTTAACAAAGCTAATAATAAATTAATAAATACACTCCTTGAGCTTATATCTACATCCGTCTAGGTTAAATATAAATTACAGTCCACATAAAAAAAGCCCAGTTAGGTGGTGTTCAATTATTACGTAAGCGCCTGGGGGGAGGGGGGTCTGTCGTGTGCTTACATTTGCTGACAAGGGAGATGGGAAGAGTAAGAACCATGCTGACGTCAGCGGTAATAAAATAATAATAAATAACTACATAAATATGTACTTACGTAATACTTGAATGCCCCTTTACAAAAATGCCTAAATCAAATACCAAATGGAAAATATTGTCTGCAAATACGAAAATTCTCCATTTCCAAAAAAAATATATTATTTATTAATAGATTCTATTTTCATTCATTTACTCCATTGAAATAATGTATTGTAGTCGATATAATATTAAAAATGAAATTGTACGTACCTATAGTTAATAATTCAACAAAGTACTATTTTCCAAAATTAGGTTGCAAGTGAATTGATTTTTAACTCGAATTTAGATAAAAGTAAATTTAATTTAAAAAAATAAGAAAAAAGTACATAACTAATTAACTAAGTTAAAAAGTTAAAATTAAAATAAATATTAAAAAAATTATGTACCTATATACATAAACATTATATATATATATAATATATAGCGATTTTGAGCTATTTATAAAAAAATATATTTCGATATATTTAAGTCCTAAAAGGGGTAATTTTGGATTTAAAGTTAAACGTTCGTTACTGTAACTATATTCGAAAATCCTCGAAATTGTATTTTAACTATAAATAAATAAGATATGAAATTATATTATTTTATTTATATTTTTTTTTTAGTGGAGAATTAAAAAATGAACATTTTAACTAAGTATCTTAATTAATTTTCAATTTTAATTTTAATCTTAACGATTTGAAAATATTTTTTATTTATTAAACAATTAATTGTAATTTGTGTTAATTTTTTCATTGACTGTTTATATAAAATATAATTTTTAATGATGTAGAGTACTTGTGGATGTTATTTTAATAAGTGAAAAAACTCGATTCCAAAATAATGACTATTTTGTACTGAATATCGTTATCGAAATACGTACATACAAAATAAAAGTATATATTTTGTGGAATCAAATTTTATTATTTATTATGTATGTATTCTTTTTGAACTATAACAATACCATTATATTTTTACATTTCACCCCAAGGGTTTAGAGTAGTTATGTGCACTATCGATACTTTTAAAGTTCGATGCAAAAACTTTTCGATTTTATCGATAAATATCAATTAGTTCGGTATAAAACTATTCAGTTATTTTATCGATAAACATCGAATAGTTAAGTATAAAACTATTCGGTTGTTCTATCAAATAGTTCGATATAAAACTAGTCGGTTGTTCTATCGATGAATTTAGAATAGTTCGCTATAAAAATAAAATATTAGAAAATAATAAAATATCGAACATTTTTTTATTTATCAAATAATCGAAAATACCGAAATCCGAAATTTATCGAATAATATCGAAAATACTGAATAATTTTATTAATCGAATAATCAAAAATACCAAAAAGTTATGTTTATCGAAAAATTAAATTATCGAACATTTTTCCATATCATTCGAAACTATCAATATTTCGATATTTACCGATATTTTTTCGACTATTGAACAGTTCGGTTGAAATAATTCTAGCGCATATATCAATAATTATATTCTATAATGCCTATTGCCTAACACTAGTTTACAGTCTAAAAATACTCATGAGCGTAATAATTGTAATAATATGTAACAAAACATAACGATACGATTTTGAACATCATTTCATTTTTATTTTATATTATTTAAGAATTTAAAGTAAAATACCTTAACTGAATTACATTTCTACATACTATTCGCATTGGTTCTATATACCTATCATAGATATTATTGTTTTTCTCATTCGTGATAAACAAATAAAAACGTGAATAATAACGCCGAAACACCAAAAAAAAAACACTGTTTTTTTATTAACTTTATTTCAAAGTATTGATGTTGTAAATTTTTATTGTGAAATTTATTATACCTACAAAAATATAGTATATTGGTTGACATTAGTGTATAAACACAGACAAGAGCAAATATTACTGCAGTATGACTAATATACCAATATTATTAAGAGTACATAATATTACAATAAAACTTTATAAAAAAAAAAATATGACTAGTGAAACTAGTCTTAATCGTCACGTCGTTATTTAATGAAACGAGGGTTCTAACGTGCAGGAGTTAGAAACAATCAAGAAGAACCGGTTTTAAACCGGTTATTTGACTGAAATTGAAGTACTAGTCCCTAGAAATATATGTATTTATCTAAAAACCCTCTAATTAAGAAGTCTCAATCCTTATTGACCTTTCAATATTTATAATATTATAATATAATGTAGGTGTTACCTATATAATATTATAATATTTAACCTTTAATTAATATTATATTTAAGGAAACTTTTACTAAATATTTAAAACCCTGTTCTAACCAGAATTCTTGTTTGACTTTTTTTTTTTTTAGAACCGAAACCTTAAAAAGATGTCAGTGAATTCAATTTTCACTGAAAATCATTTCTCATCTTTAACAACTTACAAACATTTTAAGAATATGAAACAAAATATAAATGATCAATAACAACATTATCTAGGGTCATACACTGCCTTCTTTTTTCGATAAGTTTTTAAAGGTTAATTAATTTTAAAAAATCAAAGAAGTTAGTTTTTTAACAACTCATAAAACGTGTTTAAATACACATATCAAAAAACGACTCCATAGGGGAACAGATATCTGGATAATATTGTTTTTTATAATATTTATTTCTTATTTCACTTTTTCTACGATATTTAAAAAATGATATAAATGAGAAATTCATAAGTAATATTTTCATTACAATTTTATAAATTTATAAAAAAAACAACAGCAATAAGAAATCATATTAAAATGGAACAAATTATTATTTGTTTTTAAAATGCATATAAAAATTTATAATTGTAAGATTTTCATTCTTCATGAATTTTCTAAAAAAATTACCTACATAAAACCCCTTAAAAATTTCTTTGCTGATATTCTCTGATGTACCTATTATTTTCATAGAATCGGAACTGGAAGTGAAAAAAACTTCCAACCACTGGTTCTACTGTATTTTAAAATACCTACTCATTTTTGTAATAATAGTTTAGGTAGGTATAATGTGTTGTATTTTTTTAATTATGATGTACACTCATTTTTAAAAAAAATGTATTGATAGAATCTAATAAAATTTGTCAAACTATATGTAATATTTATATATTATTCAATAGTTTGTTTTAACGATTTTAAAATTAATTTTCAGGAATAATTAATTATAGAATTAATATGAGCTACTCAGAATGAAAATTATTCGCTACTAATAATAAGTCGCGCATTTACAGTAGAGGATCTATAATTTTTTTGGCCGTTTGTAGCACGTTTTTATCATACTGTTACGTATATTTATTTATATACATTTTTTTCTACGTGTACTAAGTACCTATACACAATACGTGGATTAAAATTTTACAATTTACGAAGTAAACGCGATTATTTTATATTGCGCTTCTATAGTTTATATATTATGATGATAAAAAAAAATCCTTGAGTCGTTATTTGTTTATTTTATTATTTTATTCAGTAACTGAAATTTTAAGATAATTAAACTGGCTAATGATTATAATATTATTTTAACAGTTATAATTTAATATTTTTTTACGCATATTTGCATACGTGCTCATAAATTTTGCATTCGGTTATTATTCAATATTCCTGTATTCATTTGGTTAAGTAGAATTTATTAAGTGTATAGTCTGAATTTGTCAATCATTATATAAATTGTGCATTATTAGGATGTTACTTTTAATTAATTATATTTAAATATATACCAAATAAATAACACCATTACACAGACTAATATACACTTATTATAGTAATGAAATTGTAAATTATATAAACGGCTCAAATTACTAAAAATTAATTTAAATTAATTGAGTTGTATTAACTAAAAAGCACTCGTTTAAAGTCAACAGTTACTAGAATAAAAAATTTCAACTCAAAAAAGAATGTTATACCAATTAACTTAATATAGTTTAAAAATAAAAATGTTTTCATTAACAAATTTGAATTGGAATCTTTGAAATTATTCAAAGATTAATTTTTACAATATTATATTACCTAAAATACCCATTAGAAAATCGCTTACTTGAATGAATATTATAATTAAATGTAAAATAATTAATTTAATACAATAAGAATTTATACTATAGTTAAAGTAATTAAAAATTTTTATGCAGTTGAGTTAGAAAGTGTAAAAAATATTAGCTTTTGAATTCGACTATACTTAACATCTTAATTAGATAATATCCGCGTCCATAGCAAACAATAAGATGGCGAAATTAATAATAATTTAGTACACTGTGAAATAGCAGAAATTTTTATACGAAATATCGAAATGAACTATTTTTAATATAGTGGATGTGGTTTTTTTTACAAATATTAAAATTTTCTAAAAATTTCATCATATAGAACCCCTTCAAAATGGCCCCGCTAACATCCTCTTAAGACGTGGAGAAGTGAAAAAGTACTATAATAGCATATTATAATAGATTTATTGATAATGACATACTATACAGTATTTCTCCTCTCAACAGCACTTTAATTTTGAATACTTATATTAATCATTTAAAATTGTATTATGTAAAATTGTGTATGGTATTTATTGATCTAGAGAAGGCTTATGATAGGGTTCCTAGGGAGATCTTAAAGTGGGCATTAATGAAGAAAGGATTACCAAAGGTGTATGTGAATATAATTGAAGATATGTATGAAGGGGCGAGTACAAGAGTGAGAAGTCTGTGTGGAGAAACTGAGGATTTTAGGGTCAGAGTAGGGGTACATCAGGGTTCAGCTTTGAGTCCTTACTTATTTTCCCTGG
>JAIPRL010007911.1:0-21865 GCA_025469235.1 Pemphigus obesinymphae | reverse complement strand
TAAAAAAATATGCATATGGGGAAAAATGAAAAAGAAGCCAAATATCGGGTCAAAATATGTAGAAATACCGCCTCGAACTTTTTTTTTTGGCTAGTCTAGGTTCCAGAACATACAAAACCCTACTACTGATTAGAGATTATTATCAACTGATAAGAGATAAGAACCATGTGATAAGAAACACGTGATAAGATAAGAGATTACCGGGAGAACTTGTTATCAAGTGATAAGAGATTAGAAACATGTGATAAGGTAAGAGATTATTATCTACTGATAAGAGATAAGGAACATGTGATAAGGTACAAGGGTGCTGCGGCTGCGGCTGCGGTGCAGCAGTGTAGCGGTGACGTCAGAGTGCAGGTGCAAGAGTAGAGGTGGAGGTGCAAGGTGCAAGGTGCAAGGGTGGCGGGTTTAGAAGGAACCAAATCATACTACTAGAAAAGATCTCATAATGTAGATACCATTTAAGGAGAGGATTTTTAATACCTAGTGATCTGTGGTGTGCTTGAAATCGATTGTAGGGATACCTTGAAGGTTTGACTCTTCTCTTCGTGTTGCGCATCCCCGATTGGGAGGAGTATAATATCGTATAATATCATATATACACGTGTATGCAGTAGTGACAATTTACTAACTTCACGACCCTCCAAAGTGTAAATTAAATTAAATTCAACATGCTCTTAACTTACGAACGTCGAACGATTTTCTGCTACACAAGGTAAGTAATAACTTTTCTACTACTAAAACTGTCGTAGGGTGAAAATATAGGTAAATAACATAACTTATTATATGATTCACCATATTTCAATAATAAATACGCCACTATCTTTCTCCATTTTTATACCCTTTTTTTCATTCAATTATAAGGTAGGTATATAAGATAAGTATCTGAGATAGGCATCTAAAATAGGTGTCTAACATGGTAGGTACGCATTTCCCTCTTAATTTGCATACATACTACCTTATAAAATATACCTACCTATCAGTTTTTATGTTATTCTATTTTTGTTTTACTACAAAAATAATCCAAGAAAGATTTACATTTATCATATTGAATTTCTGTCATACTTATTGGATATTCCCTATTCATACTTATAGCTAGATATTAAATCTGAGGTTCAATGATTACGATGTTTCTTTCCTTAATTTCAATATGAAGAGGATTATTATGCTATTAATTAATATGTGGTATATGTGGTATACAAGTTAGAAATACAGGTCTCATAATGTAGATACCATTTAAGAAGAATATTTTTAATAGTTCTGGAAGAGATAACTGATTTTTTGTGACAAAAAGTCTTAAGAATTTCTTAATGTAAAATTCAGATTATTATATTATTCCCTTTGCACACTTTTACTTTTAGATTTTTCCATAATTTTTTGAAGAAATATTCTTTTTTACTTTAGTCACTAATGTAGGAATCATAAAAGGTACATATTATAGAAAAGTAAACTAGTAGATACATTTTAACATAGTTATATTAGCTGTTTGTGAAGAATAGTTAGTTATCAAGCAAATAATAATAGCAATAAGTGCGATTAGTTTTTAATGTGATTAATCAAATATATGTTCCGGTATTTCTGAATAATGAATCTAGTGAATATAAAATAGAATAGGTGTTAATAGAAAAAAAAATGTTAAATACAATTATTTTTATAGACTATTAAAAAAAATCATAAGTTGATCTACGCAAACATCTAAATGCACAAAAATAATTTTAGATAATACAATTTGGAGAAATTTGACTAAAATAACTTAATGAATATTATTAAAATCTAAATGTGAATTTCCAAGTTTAATTACGTTTCATCTGAATATGATATTACAATATAAAACTATTGAGATTTTATTAAGTACTGAAATATGAATAAAGTCATTAGAAACTAGTACATTCAAATTAACTAAAAACAAATCATCCGTTACATATTTCAAGGGTGCCCTCAGACCAACGACTTTGTAAACTGTTTTTTAAGTATATACAATTTTCAAATTTTTAAACACATGTATTTTATATATGAAAAATAGTTTTTAAAATGTGCCTCGGTGGTTCTGTTGTAAATATTATGGAAAATTTGAATAACTTTTCATTATTAAAATTGATTTACTTGTTGTTCCTTTTTAATAGATAAAGAATAGTCTTGAAATATAATATTTTTATACATTTTCAGGATGTTGCAAAATTAATTGTTATTATGTACAGTTTAATGGCTCCACCTATAGTTTTGATACAGGTAACTTATACAAATGATCATGTGAGACTCACCAAGTATAATGCTGCTCAAGGAAAGAATAAATAATTATTTATATTATAATAATTCTATAAATCGTGTAGTATGGAGGCCCCTCAAACTTTTAATACAATTCAATTAATAATGATTGAAATATAAAATATAAAATAATATAAACAATTTACTGATAATTTATATAAAATAATTAAAATAGTATATAAGAATAATTGAATAATTGATAAAACAAAAATAATCGTCTTAATTAACTAATATATTATAAATAATGGGTATACATTTAAACAAACATTGCTTTGGGTGTATATTAGTTATTTTTTTGAGAAAGAATATGTATCAACTACTTATAACAGAATAAATATTTTAATTTCTTTCTATTTAAAGATCGAAAAACTATTGGATTTGTAATAAACTAATAACTAAAATGATTCGTGTACAAAAATAAAGAAAAACATATACACATTCAATATAAACTAAATTTTTATGCAGTTGTATTTCGGACTGCTTGCCCCTTTGCAAATGCTATGAATATTTGTTCAAGCGTTGTGTCATTTACAGTAAAATGTTCAATTTCAGTGTAATATTTTTTAATAGTTTTAATTTTACCAAATATTTTGGATAATGGTATATGTTGGTTAGAAATATGATAATGTAACAATCCCTGTTTTAAAAATATAATTAACTAGTTTTTTTTTATAATATAAAGTATTCAATGTTTTATAAAACAGTAAATTTTTATTAAAATTTTAGTAATAAAAAAAAAAAATTAAAATTTTATAACTCTTATAAATAATAAATAATATATGTCTTATGATATAAAATTCATTTTAATTTGATCTATTTTTATAAATAAAAATAACTTTTATAGAATATTCATTAATATTTAAGATATAAACATTTTATTATTTCATTACCACCATGTTTTTAGTACCTGCGAATTCTGATCTATGATAATATTATTTGATAATATATCTAGTGATATAATGGCTAAAAATTTGTTGGTGTTAATGAGTTATAAGAAAAAATAGTGGAAATTCATATAAATTATATGTACTCAAAATTTGACGATATCTCGGAAATTTGATTATTCATATTTCACGATATTTACCCAGTCTACCAATAGATTAAAAAAAAAATAATAATAAAATTATTATTCCATTAAATTTGAAAAATATTTCCTTAAGATTACGGAAACCGGGGAAACTATGTATCTATGAGTATAATCAATAAAATGTACCAATATGATAATAATATTTGTAATATAAATATTACCTATTGAAAAAGTATAAAAAAATAAAATAAATTTAAGTAAATTGTAACATTAGAACACTCAAAACTAAAAATATAAAAGAGAGTACCTATACATTATGTAACGGACGTATACACTGGATATATGAAATAGCAACATTTTTTGGACTGTCTCTAAAATGTTTCCTAATGATCTAGCTATATTCTCGTTTTAAAATTTTTAATAATATTTAAAAAGTAATATTATTGTTTTATATGTCAAATTTCGTTATAAATATGGGTGTTTAAATAAAAAAGTTATTTTTATGATCCTAAAAAAATCATAGCAAATCTTAACCATAAAAAATTGTAACAAAAAATTATTTTTTGTATATGTATTTATCAGTTAAAATTTATATGATATTATTAACTATAATTTATTTTCGTTCATATAAAATATCAATTAAATAACAACAGATTTATGTTACCGTATGCTCATCTTTTAAATGTATATCTGGACCAAATTGACGTTTTATATACAATTTCAATTCAGGAAGTCTGATATAGGCATTACTGTGTAGTTTTACCATTACAGTAAATCCTTGCCCATAACGACTTTTTAAATACTGTATATTATCAATACATTTCATTACACCATCTACCATTATTGTCAAACGATCGCAAACTGCTTCACATTCATCCATACTAATAAAGTAAAACACGTAATTTATATAATAAAATATAATATACTGTAAACAAGGTACATACCTATGAGATGTAAATATAATTGCCTGTCCAACTTTTTTACAGGCATCCAAAATTTTCCATAATTTACGTTTAGTAACGGGATCTACTCCACTCGTTGGTTCATCTAAAAGAACTACAGGTGGATCTCCAATTAATGCCATCGCAGTGTTTAGTTTTCTTTTATCGCCTCCACTATATTTTCCACAAAGTCTGTTCTCACATTCTTCAAGGCCTACGTTTAAAAAATTAATGAATTATAACAATGGATAAATATAAAAAGTCAATATTTAAAAGTCGTTAAAATTAACAGTAAACTTTAATATTTATAAATGAAATTGAATATTTCTAAATAAAATAAGTTAACGAAATATGTATTTGCATACAATAAAACTAAATTTTTGTATATTTGGGTTATATTTATTTATACTTACCCATTAGTTTAATCCATTTATTGACATAATTTTCAATGTGTGATGGTGATACACATCTTAAAATAGCCATTAAATGTAACATTTCCCTGCCAGTAAGTTGACTATTTATTGCGTCGAATTGAGGACAATAACCAATCATTGGAAGATACTATATAAAATTAATAATTTATTTCTATAATAAATAATTTTAATCAAAACAATTTTGTATTTTACTTGATTGATATTAGTGCTAAGTTTGTATAGTTTTTTAAAATTAATTGAAGCATCACCATTTGATGCATATATATCTCCCGTCAATATTTGGAATATAGTGGTTTTACCAGCACCATTTGTACCCAATAAGCCAAAACATTCACCCGGCGAAACTACAAAACTTATACCCCGAACACCAGTAAATTTGAAGGTGAATTTTTTAACCAAGTCGTCAATAATTAACAGTGGTAAAAATTTATCATCTAAAATTGAATTAGACCTATTAGGATGATTTGTATTCAATTGTTTGAAAAATGTTATAATCACTTGAACGACTTTTAGCAGCATCCACTTTTTCTCTTTCATCACGTATATTCGAATCTTCATTTTCATCCTTGTAACCAATAACGGTTCCAACAAATTTATTAAAACTGAATTTATATAAACGTGCAAAAATGTTATATTCGAATAATAGTATTAGTACTATGTACAATAAACTACTAAACACGAGAATTAATGTTTCCTTTAGAATACCACCACGAATATACTCAGAGGCCTTATATGTAAAATAAGTGGAGTACGTGGCGGGAATAAATTCTGAAAATTTAATAACATAATATAAAATACGAATAATAAACACAAAAAAAAAAATAAATTTTAACCTCTACATTTAGATTCATATTCTGTGTCAATCCGTTCCATTTGTAAATTGTGTGTTATTGTATAATTTAGGAAATCTTGGCATTCTTTTTTCTCTTTTACTAATTCAATGAAACCTTCTATACATAGTGGATATAAAAACTGAGGTATAATTAAAATTATATATCCAGCATACTTCATATTATATATGATATTAGTATAATAGTTTATTTTATCAGTAATAATTTTATAGTTTTCTGGAAAATAGTTTACTATAATTAAAAATATCTCTGTAATCATTAAAATACAAATGTATGAATAATGTAAATATTAGCTGGCTTATTAAAATTACAAAAAATACAACCTATTATAAAATTGATCATTATGAACAGTAATATGGAGGTCAGTAGGTTTTTGTTGAAGAAACTGTATACGTATGCAAACAATATTGAACTCCAACCATATATAAGTAACAGTGTCAAAAGAACGGCTGTAAATTGCATATATTTAAATGATGAATAAAATGTAATTTTTAACATAATCTATAAACTTACCAAGTTGATTTGAATCAGTGTATATGTGTTTGATATCAATAAAATAAATAACAATTAATGTGAATATAACGACAATTATGTAACAAAAATAATCCCAAATGAAACAAGTTGTCCAATACATAATTGGCGAAAGATTAGTCATCAATTGTAAATGTTTAATACCACTCAGTCTTTCATCTAACGGAAAAGCTATAAAGAATCCTATTAAATACAAAAAACCTGATGTGCAAAAGTTTATGTAAATTTCGACCCCGTAGTCATGATCATAATTGTTCTAAAAATAAAAATAAACATTAAATTATCTATGAAGAAATGTATTGATTTATATCGAAAATATTATACCCTATTTGTCGATTCATAAGTAGTTGAAATAT
The DNA here is from genome assembly GCA_025469235.1 of Pemphigus obesinymphae. NCBI lineage: Eukaryota > Metazoa > Arthropoda > Insecta > Hemiptera > Aphididae > Pemphigus > Pemphigus obesinymphae. Next base: position 15,460 of record JAIPRL010007911.1, on the reverse strand, counting down.
ATGATTTATTATTCCCAGATAATTTTCGTAACACAGCATTCGCATAAAGATTTATAGCTATACCTGGTGCATAAGTATCTAACCTATTATATATAAGAGTTAAATTTTTTTTGTTGAAGTCACCAGCAATCAAAATATCCGTTCTATACTTGGATTCAACTTGGTTACACATCTTTAATAAACCTATAAAAAAAATAACTATACATATTTATGCTCATTCGAAAGAATAAAATATGCATTATTTAATAACTGGTACTTCTACATTAATTCTCCAAATTCTTCATTTTTATTGATTTGTTAATTTAGAAACCTAAAACTCCCTATCAATGAAGGAAAAAGGATTCTTTGAGTATTATGTATTCTTTTGAGTAAATTAAGAAAAAAAAATAGTATTATTGATATTTTATGGTGCAGTAAACATTGTTACTAACATCACATATATTTTTTCCTATTTTCATTATGATATAGATAATTTGCACTTATATTAAATATTTATTTATTATTTATTTTTGTTTTTTAATTATTTTTAATAAAAAAGAAAATTACTTGTATTGTATATTTGTAAGCAAAATGTTAAAAACAGGGTGTAATTTGCTAATAACTGAAAATTCAAATTTATATTCACAATAATAAATGATCTAGATTAAAGAAAAAATATCTGTTTCGAAAATCAAAACTACATACATCATAGGTGTCTGGAAGACAAAGCTACCCAAGTGCCACTCTTAAAAAAAACTTATACTTAGACTTGGCACCTCTAAATGATGGGCATTGATAGCCTTTGTTGGCAATTTATAACACTGGTCAACAAAAAAAAATAAAAATTTTGGTACCCCAAATGTTTAAACTGATTTTGATTATATTTGATGTACTGATTTCAAATATGTAATCAGTTTTTCTCTATCAGCTCTACTTTTTGAGATTCAGCATACCTATGTTCTATGAACCATGTTATCAAACAAGTTATTATTCAATATGTTATTACCAAAGTATTTCTTTTATTCTGAAAATTATATATGAAAATCGAGATTTAGCATTAACATTTCATTACTATTTAACGTTTACACGTAAAGTCCTTTGTTATTGGAAGAAAAAATGGCATCTAGACGAAGAAGTTGTATACATAATCCTGATGTGTTTTGCTATATATGTGGTGAGTACACTTTTAAAGATACCAGAAATATCATTACCGATTTTATTAAAAGAGTTTATCCAGCCTACTTTGATATTGGGCTCGGTGATCAAGATAAGATTTGGGCTCCACATATTGTGTGTAAAACTTGTAAAGAACACCTACGACAGTGGACTAATGGGAAAAGGAGGAGTCTAAAATTTGGTGTCCCAATGGTATGGAGGGAACCCATGAACCATTTTGATGACTGTTATTTTTGTATTGTTAATATCACCGGCATAAACCGAAACAATCGTAACAAGTGGACATATCCTAATTTAGCCTCTGCTATCCGACCTATTCCTCACTCAGACGAAATTCCAATTCCATTGTTTCAGCAGCTCCCAACAATTTCTGAAGGTGAAATCAGTTTTTCTGATATTCCTTGTGATACGGATCGATAATTATAAAGAAAATATAAAGACTGAGAAAACCTCACTTAAATTTTTTTTTATTTATTGATGTGTTGACATCTATAAGAACGTTTTCGAAAAATTCTAGGTTTATAATAATTTTGTATTTTTGCAGCTAATGTTACATTATTTATATTAACGTTTCATAACATTGGTTTAACTAATATTTTTGTACCTATATTTTTTAACGGAATGAATATAAAATAGCAATTATAGATTTGAAATCGTTGTATACTCTGGTAGAATTTTTGACATTAAATTAATTGACATTGTCAATGTGATGGACACCCTCTAATTATACACCTATCCGTAAACATCTCCAATAAACAAAAAACTTCTTATCAACAAAATTAAGAATGTTCTTCTAAACATTTCTGTCCCAGAAATTTTCTTCTCCAGAATAAAATCTGGAGGTATGTATTGCTTGATTTTACTGACGTCTTCAAGCTATTTATAGTTGTAGGAACCTTTTTACTATAACCAGGGTATAATATAGGACAAGTTTCGGAGTTGAAATATTTTAAAAACTTACTAATATTCAACGATAATTTTTTTTTGCTTCTTAACTAGGACATTACTATTTTCGCAGATAATAATGCTCAATAATAAGGAAATTATAGAAGTATTTTAGAAAAAATGGGACATGACCCCTTTTTAAAAGTTACTATTTAAATATAATATCAAATACAATGGTTGTGTATTAGCAATCATCAGTCATAGGTTAATAATATTATCTACTCAGCTGAGACAAATGTATGTTACATTTTGTGAAAAAATTTTAATAAATTGAAATGAATTGTTGAGTACAAAGAATATAAAAATATTAATATTCAATTATTAAAGTCTTAATTGGACAATCGAATTAAAAGAATGTACTTTAAATAGAACGAAATAAGTACCTACCTATAACTACATATCTAGCTATATAACTATTATCTTATATTTAAAGACATTTTTCCATATTATAAAGTACCGAAATATTATAAAACCTCCTTAAAAAACGAAATAATTATGAATTAGAAAATGATAAAATATGTAGTGCGTATTATAATGTACGCATTCTTGAAACAATAAATATATACTTTTTTAATAAGTCTTTCATGATAGGTACCTACTTTTTCATAAAAAATACTATTAATTAGGTAATATAATTTTCGATAGCTCAATACATTTTATAAAATTACTTTGCCGCACGAATTCGTTAGCTTCTTAATTCTCGGACAAAATATTATTATGTAATTATAAATATATTACGGATAATCAAATTTCAAAAACTAACATACAAAATACTTATAAACTGAACTAAATAATTCTGTACATATAACTACTTATTTAGATATAACTATTATACAAATAATACATCCCTTAAGTTCTTCTACAATATAAAATTTTGATTCATCCAAATACGGTTTACATGATTAAATATATTATCTAATCTCGATTACTTACTAGCACACGATTTTTTTTTAATTACAGTATAGCTTGTATGCAAGCATACCATTCTTTAAATATTACCATTAATTATATCATTTTCCCATAACGATTCATTGACAATATATTGATTTTCCTTAGTAATATCCATAAATATTGGTTTCAAATTTTCAGAAGAATTATCTCCAGCTCGGTAGTACACACTCTTGTTCCTGATGGTATTTAACGACAGTTCTATTGTTTTATTTGGTTCAAAAGTATTGAAAAAATAAATTGGGCTTATTATTGCTAAGAAACCTAATACATTTGGAATACTTCCCTGTAAAAAAATGTGTAATAAATACGGTAACTGAATAGAATTACTATTTCAATTGTTTAATATATGTTTTTATTAAAAACTTACAAAAATTAATGTTATAAGCCATCTTCTATACGTGTATAATACTTTTTTTTTTAATAACACTTTAAATTGATTTTTTAGCAAATTAATTTCACTTGTACATTCTGCCATTAAAGCTAAAATAACAACGAAAAAAAATATAGCTATAATAGTCATAAAACATTTTGCATACAAAATTTTAAAATATGATAAAATGGTAAAATTATTTTTAAAATGTACTTTGTTCAAAATCACTAATATTCGTATGAGACTGGAGTCTTAGGTCCTCTCTTGAATATTTGGATGAACTAAAAATTCAAAGTTATACATTTTTAAATAGTAAAAATTACATTATATTAATACCTACCGTACCTATAATATTATTAAATTATTAAATTGTTTTAGTATTATACAAAAAATTTTTATTTATATTTCCCATAATCTTCGGTGGTAACTTATAATCCTATAAGTATAACCTTATCTTACTTTTATTATGTTCTAGGAGATCACATCTATTCGAAGTGTTTATCTGTAACATTATTTCACTGCCTCTCTATTGAAAACTCGTGTCCACTCCTAATTATCTAAGTCCATTCTAATATATAAATGAAAGACCACGTATTGAAAGTGCATTTATATCCCAAACATCGTAGACTTGTAGTTTCAAATAGTCTAGTCACCATGATATGTGGTATTATATAATAAACTTATTGCTACACCCATTGTATTAGTTTATTTGTAAGACCTTAACTTTATATACGATATATACGGAAATTTTATTATTTTCATTCAAAACTATACCTACTTTTTTTTTTAAATGAAAAATATATATATATAAACAGATTTATGTAATATAATGTTTTAGAACTAAGTTGTAATTATATTTATTTTTTTAATTTAGCTCTTCAAAGAAGATAATGACTCCCACTATATATATATATAAATATATATATATATATATATATATATATATATATATATAAGAATGAAGATTGTGTTAGTTTTCTATGCATTAGAGGTATACTTATATAATATTGCTGCCTAGTTTTAAAAACATGTTTAAAAATTAGATTATTTTTGAGAACGTAAAATATAGAAGCTTTATTGAATAATTTTTTTTAGTTACAATAGGTTTAGTTCTTTGTAAAGGCATTCTATGTGGTTTATTTGGTTCTTTTTTAAGATTATTTTAAAATTTTTTTTTTTTTGTGTCTATAGGTTTATTGTTGGCATTTTCCCGAACATAAATACCATAATTAAGAACAGATTCAACCAGTACTCGATATACTACTCTAATTTTCTTATTTTCTAATATATTAGCTATCTTTTCTTAATTTAATTGTTACAAATATCATATGGTACTTTTATTTAAGATTATGGCACATTACTATACCTAGTTATTTATACGTCTTAACAATATCTATAGAAGTTTGACAATTGCATATTTTCTGTTTTATTATCATATATACACAAACTTGTTACATTTGAACGATTAGAATCAACTATAAAATGTGGTAAAATAAAAGTTTTTTGTAAGTTAAGAAATAGATTATTTCCACATAGCCTAATATACAATACAATATTCAAGTATTATAAATAAATAAATAATACAATATTCTAATTTTTCATCATGTACCTGTTAAAAATCTCATCCCAAGAATCGACTTCAACAATTTATAAGTAGTATATTATCTGCATAACAAACTAATTTATCATAAATCTTCAATTCATTTATTTGATTGATATATAAATTTAAATGTGTGTGAGATAGAGTAGTACCCTGAGATACACAACATAATATTAAAGATTTTTTACTTTATTATATATTTATCCGAAGACGATGTTTTCTATTTTATAAGTATGAACTAGTTAAACTGAAGGTTGGTCCTTTAATACCTAATTTGTTGAAGTTTTATAACGAGATTATATGATCAATAGTATCAAATGGCATTGTTAAATATAAGTAAACAAAACATATTTTTTTTTTTTTAGTTTTAAAGGAATTATAAATGTTACCTGAAACAATTGTTGCAATTTTTTATTCTGTATTTTTACCAGGTTTGAAACCAAATTGTGTGTCAGATAATGGTTTATTAGTTTCAAGATAATTTACTAATTCATATTTAATTATTTATTCAAAGGATTTGGTAATATTTGATATGTGAGAGATTGGGCGATAATTTCCTATGCTAGACTTATCACTTTTTTTTATGTATTGGTATAAAACTAAAGTTTTAAAACTGTCTGGAATAGTAGAATTTTAAATAGCCAAATTAAAAATGTGAGATATGGTCTAATTAATATATTTATATTTGATTTGAGAATTTTTACTGTAATTTAATCTAATACAGGTCGTGAATATTCTTGAAGTGCATTATTTGGTTTTATGTTTGCATCGTCATTAAAAAACTAAAGTTATCAAAGAAAACTCTTATATTATTTAATTTTGATTGGTTAGTTATTATTCATTTTATATTAGGAAACATTTGTCCCGTATATTTTATTTTAGTTATACCTACATGTTTTGAGCTGCATTTGTAAAAATGTCATTAAGCTAATTAGTTATTTCTTTTGAGTTTCTGAATTGTGTAAAATTTCATCAGATTTTCTGAATGGGTAATTAATTTTTTTAACGGTTCGTTATATCTTTAATTAGTTTCCAATTTAGTTTAGTATCATTTTCTGCTCTATATTATAATTTTGGTTAAAATATATAATATACCTATATTTTAAATAGTGTTTTTTAAATTAACGTTTAATGGATATTTCTTTACTAATAAGTTTAGTTTATTTTTAGTACGATTTGATAGAAATAATCGCAGTAGTTACTCAGGATTTAATATGTTTAGTTTTGGATGATATATTTTTTTGTAAAGAGCAATTATAATAGCTTCATTATTTAAAAAATCAATAAAGTTGTTCGTTGCAGAATTTACATCTAAATCATTATTTATTAAGGACCAATCATATTCATTTAATAATAAAGAAAACTATGTATGATCAATAAATTTTATTTTTTTGGGATTTATTGAATTTTTTCGATTAAAGATTAAATATCCTATACTGGTATAGGTTATTTAATAATAATTATTATTTATTATAAATATAATTATTATTTCAATAATACCTATAGTGATTATTGAAAAATAGTCTGTTAGAGTGTGAGCAATAAAACATTTATTAATGATTTTGATTTCATAAGAACATGGTCTATACAAGATCCTTCTATTTCATTGGATCTAGTTTTATATTTTATGAAACTTGTAAGACCGTAATTATTTATTAAATCTAGGTAGTTATTGTATATTAGGTCATTATTAAGTATATCAATATTTATATCACCTTATATAACTAATTAATTTCAATTCTTTTCCTTTGATCTACGTAGCATAATGTATTCAAAATCATCTAAAATAGTGTTTATAACAAACTGAGGTGATCTATAAATTCCATAAACTATAAATTTTGTATTCCCTTTTTTACAAATAATTTCTAAGCAAGACACAGAGGCGCAGCTAGTGGGTAGGCCTACCCACTATTTTTCGAAAAACAATTTTTAAATGCTTTAAAATTTCCAAAAATTATATTATGGTAACTTTTCCTTTTAAATACATTATAATAAAGACATATTCATTTTAATTGTAAGTATTATTTATACTCATTTGGCCAGTTTCACACGCTCATAGCCAAATTTATGGTTTGAAGCTTATGGTACGCATGTTTTTTTATATCTACTAATACAAATTGCACAAATTACATACATTCATAGACATATTAATTATGGACCATGTATATTATTATATATTTTATAAACACATTATTTTAAACACAATAATATTGATAATTAAGGCGTAGGGAAAGTGGTGTCCCTATCGCCCAGTATACCATTAATATATTGCAATAATCATACCCGGGCCTTAACTGGTTGGGGTATTCTGGTTCTTCAGTTTGGGGGTGGGGTACAGGACCAACGACCCGGCCTTGTCAATTGAATTAGCAATTAACGAATTAAAGCGTTATAAAGCCCTTAAAATCGATAATCTGAGTGGCAAACTTCTGATAGCTTTAGAAGGAACTGGAAAGGATATACTGTAAAATATAATAACAAATGCCTATGAAACAGGTGAAGTGCCTGAAGACTTCGAAAAATGTGTAATGATACCTATACCAAAGAAGCAAAAAGCCAAAAAATGCCAAGAATATAGAACTAAGCTTAATATCCCATCGTCAAAAATTTTAACGAAAATAGTGAATAAACGTGATTATACAAATCATATATAGTGCAATAGTACACAAATGTTCAGAAATAACAAACCAATATTTGTTGTCTAGCAGTGATATAGTCAGTATACGTTTTTAGTTTTGCTCCCGATTTTTCTCCAGTTAGTTCGGTAATAGTCGTTTGCTTTTTACGATTTTTGTTTTAACCGTTTTGTAAAAATTGCACGCTTAGACCGGTGTTGATTTTAAGTCAGCGTGCCCAAAAGTTTACCCATTTGGACAGTTTTTAGCGGTCCCGTCCAAATACACGGCCGCCGTAAAACGTGAGTAATTTTAAATTTTTATCGGTACAACAGTCGCAATTTGCCGTGCTATCTCGTGCTATCGAGTAATTACCTGAACGGCGAGATACGACCCAACCGCCCATGCCGTATACACCATGTGCGCAGAATACCTCCACATATTTTTTGGTCGCATATACACCGTGTATTTAGTGTTTAGTATTATATTTTATATAATAGTGTTTAGACTCGAAAAATATATAAAGCACCATTATTATTATAAAGTCCAATGGCTTCTTATCCGATTTGTTTAATAACGGCAAAACGAAATTAAGACAATTCTATAACTTTAGTTGTTTGTAAAAACATTTACCACACTGATTGTACTTCGTTATTGATTATCTGAATAGTTCTAAAAATACTTAGTCATGTGCTATTTGCCTTAAAGCACCAAAAAGCAAAATGATTGGTAACCAACAAGTTACACCCACTGTTGCGTATAAGTAATAAGTATAATACTACCGCAGCGCTTTGATGACGCGGTGACATGTGGTCGAGATGTGACCGCGCTCTCGTCGTCAGTCGTCAGTCGTGTAGTCGTGTTGTCGCGTCCTACATATACGTAGTTTGCGAAAAAGTAAAAAAATGTAAATACATTTTGAGATAGAAATACAGTCCATTATATCATAAAATAAAACGCCAATGTTCGTTATTTCCAATCTACAGATTAGCTACCGTACATTTGGTCAATTTGGGACGGATATATTGGTGTTCAAATAATTGAATAAAAATGACGTATACATGTGTTTCTTGGCGGAAGGGTATCGTTTATCTTCCTTTTCCTTATCATCGGGCGCGCGTTAAATATCGGTACAAGAATTAGATAGATAATCCGAGAAAAGTACAAGTTAATTAGGCTTTCGAAAATAATGATAGCGAATATTGTAGCGATAGTGTCATGCGAAAGAAGGTAAAATAAAATAGTACTACCCCGTAGGGTGAACGCTATAAAGGTGACAGAACCATAGGTTCTTTAATAAGCGTAAATCTAAATATTGCACTATAAATTATTATCGGTTTATGTGATACGGCTAATCACCGTTATCAATATAAACAAAATTAATGTTTTGAAAAGTCAGCGCGGGCAATTGAAGAGTTCATTAACTCGGTTTTCGGTGTCGATGGTACCAAGCGACGTCGAACAAATTATCGTCCGACAAAATAAAATAGATAATGTATGGGAAGAGTTTCAGCGAATACAATCACAATTAGAAATCGAAACGGGAGACGACCCGGAAGAAGAAATAGAACACGATCAGTACAGAAATGACTTTGAGGAATTGTATTATAAAGCGGTCGCGCTAGCAAATAAAAAAATAAGACAAACAGAATCGCAAATTAGATCGACCAACGACCAAACAAGTGCGAGTGCAGGAATAAGAGGACCCGTCGAAGGAAATAGAACAGTACCACCGATAAAATTAGCAGCAATCACTATACCTACCTTTTCCGGTACATACGCAGAGTGGGCAACGTTCTACGATATTTTTCTCGCATTAATTCACACAAATGGTAATTTGACGCCCATTGAAGAATTCTTTTATTTACGTTCGTCATTAAATGGAGAAGCAACCCATTGCATAAAGAATCTTGAAACTACGGCAAGTAACTATGAGCAGGCATGGAAAGTTTTAATTTTGAGGTACAACAATGAGAAATTTCTAGTACAATCGTAAAAGGAATTGTCGATTTGGATAAAGTGATCGAAAATTCATCGGCTAGTTTGCGGAAATTATCAGATAGTTTACATGGACACATAACAGCATTAACAACACTGAAGCAACGACCGATGGAGTGGGGCCCATTACTATTACATTTGATATGTACGAAATTGGATTCAAGTACAGTAAACGAGTGGGAAGCGAGAACATTAAAAAATAAGACCCCAGAGATAGAAGACTTAATCCTATTTATAGAAAGACGTTTCCAAACATTGGAAGCGGTTGAAACAGCGAAAACAATTAACGAAGTAAAATTCAGATCGAGAACAAAAATAATATGGGATTCAAAAGAGGAACCTCCACGTTTATGTTGCGTTTATTACGACAGAAATAAAATTTTACGCGTGTAGCCAATCGCACAGCATTTACAAATGTCTGACGTTTATAGCATTACTGGTGTCGGAACGTATAGATACAATTACAAAGTTACAATTATTTAAAATTTGCTTACGCAAACATGATGGTAAGTGTAAGCCGACAATCGTCAAATAAACAAAAATAGTGGTGGACCATCTGATATAGCGTCGAGTTCAGTGACTGCACACGCACAGACAGGTTTTGATCGCATATTATTAGCGACCGCGGTAGTACAGATAACAGGTACAAACGGACAAATGTCGCTCGCGCGAGTATTACTCGATTCGGCATCAATGACAAATTTTGTGACGGCCAAACTAGCTCAAAGTCTACAGCTAAAGCGAGAAAAAACAAATCCTGTTATTTTTGGTATCGGTAAATGTACCCAAAAGATTACGTCATCAGTACGTTTGAAAATTAAATCGCTTACGAGTGAGTTTCAATTAAATTCGCAACTACTCGTTGTACCAAAAATCACAGGTGATCTACCATCGAATAAAATCGCGAGTTTGATTAATATATAATAATATAATAATATTTTCCTAGCAGACCCATTGTATCACGTATCTCATAAAATAGATATATTAATAGGTGTTTCCACGTGTACACGAAACCATACAAATTACAAACACAATCATATTTTTTCATATTAATTAATAATTATACCATATCTGTACTAGGTACCTAAAATTATCAAACTCATTAATTGTAATCATCAATTTTATTTCTGTACCCTTAAAATGCTTTGTACATCGGTCACCGCGGACGTCACGGCTTTATCAATCGCATGACGGTACGCCGTTGCCGCCTCACGATGGGTATAGAAGACCGGGGCACACGTCGAATCGATACCATTCACTGCCTTTCCGGCGCCGTAATAAGACCTACCAGGGCAGACTTGTGCGGCACGAAAAGACAGTTTCCCTCCCGGACTCAACGTACGGTATATATATATATATATATATCGATCAATGGTGCAATAGTCAGAGTTATTCCGGCATTGTATCCGATCGATATACAAAGACATTTCATGGTACAATAGTCAGAGTTATTCTGGCATTGCACCGTCGTATACCTTGCGTCCGAGTCCAAGTCGTCAATTCTTATGTTTATTTTTTCTATATATATATATCGTGTGTATTTTTGTGTATCACTTTCCGAGTGATAATTTAGAGAACAATAAAATTATTTTTTTATATATTTTATCACTTTTGTTTTGTTTTTAAAAACGTTCTACGAACACAAAAAAATAGGTGCTGAAGTTTTTTATGATATTATCGTAGCACAACAATATAAGATGAGTTCCAGTGGACCAGTTTTTCAAAAGACAAAATTCAGATTTATAGTGTCCGGTTTAATAGCAGGCAAGAGAAATTCTTAAAAGGCAACAGCGTGCGTTACTTCAATTATTGAAAAAAAGAACAGATAATGATAGACAATCTATTGCAACATTTCTGGAAAATAGAAGAATGTGGTACATTGATCCCATATACGACAGAAGAACGCATGTGCGAGAAATATTTCAATAACACCGCAACTCGTTGTAGAAACGACGGGCGTTTTATAGTACATCTACCTTTTCGGGATAATGTAGACCAATTAGGAAAATCGTATAAAATAGCGAAACGCCGTTTATTATCGTTGGAAACAAAATTCGAAAGGGACAAAGATTTGAAAGAAGAATATGTAAAATTCATGGAAGAATATAAAAACTTGGGCCATATGGAACGTATCCAAGAAAACGAAATGGAAATCATGGGGAAGGCGTATTGTTTACCTCATCATGAAATTAGAAAAGAGAGTAGCACGTCGATGAAACTACGCGTGGTTTTTGATGCCTCGTGTAAAATGCTGACAGGTATTAGTTTAAATGATGTACTGCTGAAAGGCCCGGTCGTTCAAGACGACATCGTATACATTTTAGCACGTTTTAGAACATACAATTACGTTCTTATTGCAGATATAGTTAAGATGTATAGGCAAATTATAATGACGGATGAGCATCGCAATTTCCAACGGATATTATGGCGATCTAACGCAGAAGCACAAATACAAACTTACCGTTTAAATACGGTGACGTATGGGACGGTACCGGCGTCATATTTGGCTACTGGATGGCTAAAAGTACTAGCGGAGTCAATATGTGATGAAATTCCGGAAGTTTCGTCCGCTATAACGCGAGATTTTTATATGGACGATTTTTTAGGAGGTGCCGAAATAAAAGAAGAAACGATCAAGCTATTAAACGGTCTTATCGGAAGTATGAATAGTGCTGGTATGACATTAAAAAAATGGTCATCAAACGATATCGATTTAATAAAATCGATAGTACCCAGTGAAGATATTGAGTTGTCAAATTGCCTTGAAATCGATAGCTCGGTAAAAAGAATTTTAGGTTTGTTTTGGGAAGCTCATACTGACACATTAAAATTCAAAATACGTTAAGACGCAAATTTGGAATAAAATTCGATAAGTAAACGTAAGATACTTTCCGAAATAGTTACTATCTTCAACCCATTAGGACTAGTCGGTCCTGTAGTAATACGTGCGAAAATATATTATACAAGCGTTATGGAAAGAAAAAATTGATTAAAAATCAAAGTTCCCTACCTATGTTAAACAATTTGTCTATACCGTGTAAAATCGTAAATAAAATGGTGGATAACGAAATCGAAATCCATGGTTATGCGGATGCATATATTGCATATGGGTGTTGCATATATACAACATATGTATTGCACATGTACAAATCTATTATGCGCGAAGTCCAAAGTGTTTCCATTAAAAACTTTATCTCTACCATGTTTGGAACTATGTACCGCGTTATTATTGACCCGTTTAGCAACGAAACTGTTACCAAAATTGCAATTGACCATAAAGAGAAGATATTTTTGGACGGACTCGACGATCGTCAAATCTTGGATCACGTCGCCATCCACGAAGTGGAAAACTTTTGTGGCACATCGACTAAGCGAAATTCAAGAAAAAACGTCATATACAGAATGGCAGCATATTGGTACGAAAGAAAATCCTGTCGATATCATCTCTCGAGGATGCTGTCCGCTGAAAGTGATAGAAAATGCATTATGGTGGTCCGGTCCCCAGTGGTTAGAGATGGATCAGCAATACTGGCCGGAATCAGTAAGTATGAGTCTCAACGCCGTAGCGGAGTGTATTATACCTGAAGCCAAAGAAAGGATAATATGTGCGACGTGTACGGTACAACAACCCGAAATACTGCTAAATCGATTCTCGTCATTTTAAAAATGCGTGCGAATAATCGCGTACTGTTTACGTTTTGAAAACAATACATTACGTATAAACCAAAAGATGGTAGGACCGCAAAATTCCGAAGAAATAAAAGTGGCGAAATCAGTTTTGATAAAAATGGTGCAAGCAACAAGTTTTACGAGTGAACTACACAATTTAAAAAAAGGTGATTACGTTTCACCAAAAATTAAATTGTTTCGTCTACGTCCGTTTTTATACGAGTGTGGAATAATACGCGTCGGTGGGAGACTGAAAAATGCTGCATCGATTGATATATATCAGCGACATCCAATTGTGTTACCAGCCGACAGTTTGTTGACAAAAATTTTATTTCAAGCTCGACACAAATATCTCTTACATGGAGGACCTCAAGCAGTATTGGCATCTATGCGATTAGAATATTTGCCGATAAATGGTCGTAACCTGGCACGCAAGACCGTACACGAATGTGTCACATGTTTCCGAAATAAACCTATAACTGTACAACCCATTATGGGAGATCTGCCTCGAGATCGAGTTGAACCAGGTCGCTTTCCTGAAAGTGGAAATAGATTTCGCTGGACCATTTTTTATCAAGTCAAGTTTGTTGCGAAAGGCTCCAATAAGTAAATCATATGCTTGCATTTTTGTATGTTTTACGACCAAGGCAGTTCACATTGAGCTCGTCAGCGATTTAACCACCCAGGCGTTTCTGGATGCGTTGAACAGATTTTTCGACCGTCGTGGAAGAAGTATCGCGATATATACTGATAATGCTACAAATTTCATGGGAGCTAATAATAAATTGAAGGAAGTACACAAATTGTTCCAATCAGAGCAACATAAAAAGATTAGCAGATTATCGGAGTGTCTTGGCATTTTATCCCGTCCCGTTCTCCGCATTTTGGAGGATTATGGGAAGCGGTGGTGAAAGCTATGAAGAATTTATTAAGTAGAGTGCTGGGTAAAGCACATCTAACGTACGAGGAATTAACAACGGTATTGTATTGAAGCATGTTTAAACTCGCGCCTGATCACAGCTTTTTCCTCTGATCCTATCGATTCTAATCACCTTACTCCCGGACATTTCCTCATAGGCGACTCTCTTACCGCTATAGCTGAAAATGATGTAACAAAAATACCGATTAATCGACTAACCCGTTAGAGTCTTACAATACTCCCGACATTTATGGCGCCGTTGGAGTAAAGAGTATTTAACTCAACTCCAAGAGCGAGAAAAATGGGCTAGCTGAAAAGGGCCAAAACTAAAAGAAGGTACTGTGGTTTTATTACGTGAAGAAAATTTACCCCCATTACGATGGCGTTTGGGTATGGTGACGAAAATGCATATTGGTGATGATGATGTAGTGCGAAAGGTGGAAGTTAAAACGGCAAAGGGCCATTACCAACGGGCCGTAAGGAATCTATGTCCACTTCCTTTCGAGGACAACAGAAGATGAGAGGGAAACGGGAACATTTTTTGTATTATAATTTAAAAAAAAAAAATAAAAATGTTTGTATTTGAAAATATATATTATAATTTATAGGTATTTTTTTTTCATGTGTCTTTTTTCTTATATTTCTATACATATATTGTTTGTCGTGTCATTTGATTTATTATATATTTAGGTGTTTCGTTTGTATTTAAAATTATTATTTGTAGAATTTGAAATTTTGTTATTTCAAGACGGGCGGTATGTTGTGTATAAGTCTTCTTCTTCTTCTCCTTCGCCTTCTCTCCAAACTATTTGGGGTCGGCCACCCTGGTCCTACACTTCCACTTAACTCTATCTCCCGCATTTTCTTCACTTACTCCCACCTTCCTCATATCACTCGCCATTACATCCCCCCATATTTTTTTCGGTCTTCCCCTCCCCCTTCTACCCATAACATGCATTTCCCTTACTAATCTTACTGCCTCAGCCTCTTCCCTCCTTAATACATGCCCGAGCCATCTTAATCTATTCTCTCTCATTTTGTCTACTATCGAACCTATCCCTATACAACCTCTGATATACTCATTCCTTATTTTATCCTCTCTAGTAACTCAATTCATCCACCTTAACATTCTCATCTCAGCTACACTCATTCTCTGTTCTATCTTTCTACCTACTGCCCAACATTCCGTTCCATACATCATTGCAGGTCTCACCACTGCCTTATAAAATTTACCTTTT
>JAIPRL010007910.1:0-13991 GCA_025469235.1 Pemphigus obesinymphae | reverse complement strand
CTGACGTTCTTATCAATATTAACGACATATATAGCTATACTATAAATTTCTTAGCTAATAAAATATACATATTATTCATACAATACTTCTGTATTATAATAATATATAATATTATTTTATTAATTTTTTTATAATAATCTTAAAATGGTTTTGTATGGGATTTGGGTAGTGCACATATACACGAGTCGGCACAGTCTAAACTACTATATTATAATTTACCTACTATATTAAATAATTAATATAACCTACACAGTACATAATATATTGGGTAATTTATTTTCAAATTTTTTTTTCTAGGGGCTCATGATTCCTACTTTGAACCCCTACCATAGGAAATTTATACCTACGCCCTTGATTGGTGCCTAATGTAGGTACAACTGGTACATAATATATATATGTGTGTGTGTATATATGTATAATTTATATATTGTATAATACCATTTTATGGTATATTTATGAATGTGTAAAGGTACTAATCGTATTATTAATTTAATAAGTACATACTAAAAATATATTACCATTTAACTTTGAGTATTCATAAGAAATAATTGCAATATGTATAGTAACAAAAAATGGCAATATCATTTTTAACACCATCACTTGTACAAAAATTAGTAGTTATTCTATTTATGTGCTTTATACAGAATTTTCATTAATTAAATATAATAGACAAAAATTATTGTTTGAATACTAGATTTAATAATGTATTGTTCATAAGTTATATATAAGTATCTATTTTGTTTAATTTAACTATTATATTTTTTAATTCTAAATAAAAAGGTAATTTGTATGTACAACATTGAAAATTTACCAATAAAAGATAAAAAAAAATCCAAGTTATTAACTTTTGGATTAACTGAGTTCAGTTAACTAAAATCTGGTTTTCACATATAACTTTAACTAGTTATATCATAAGATCGTTAACTTTAAGCTTTCAACTATTTAAAAAACTGTTCTTATAAACTTGACTTTATTTAGTTAATTTTTTCATTAACTTTGTCCATCATTGTATACAACAAATGATCTGAAATGTGTCTTGCATTTATTTAGGATACATAGCAAAAGTTTGAAAATCATTGTATTGAATCATATTTTAAAATATTTTCTATTTCAAACGATACTCAAATTAATTCAAACATTCATGAATTTACAATTTTTTAAATTACATTAAATAACACATCAATATTGAACAAACATTGCATGGAACAATATACCGTAATTAAGTCATAAATCGATAATAATTTTTGAAACGGTATTTATGAACTAACAATATACTAACTATACATATACGTTTGAATCATGAAATTAAATTTTGAATAAATACAGATTTAAGTGAATACATATTTACATATTAAAAGTTGCTTCTTCTAAAATGATCATTCGTCTAAAACACTCATTGATCTTTCAAACTTTTGCTGTATTCTCTATATTTAAAACAATATCAATTGGTTTTGATTAGGTGGGTGCAGATGTTTATTCAGTTGGAGCGTACTCATGTTTCGTTTTGGTCATTATCGTATTCCTAGTCACTGATTTTCTAAGATACAAGCCTATATTAATCATTGATGGCTTATGTGGTATGCTGACTTATTGTAGCATTATTGGACATCCTAGTATATTCAGAATGCAGGTACTTACATCACGTATTTTATTAACTTCATAATATTATAATATTATTTTGTATCCTATAAAATTTGCTATGTAGAAGGACAATACAACAAATTTAGATTTTATCAATACAATTCCACGCAATTTGAAGTGCAGTGTTACCATATCACATTTGTATGAGCTCGTTACGTACATTTTTCTTTTTCCAAAAATATGGTTTGTAATTGACTGTCATCGAAAGTAAGT
Source organism: Pemphigus obesinymphae (assembly GCA_025469235.1). Classification (NCBI taxonomy): domain Eukaryota; kingdom Metazoa; phylum Arthropoda; class Insecta; order Hemiptera; family Aphididae; genus Pemphigus; species Pemphigus obesinymphae. The sequence goes on along the minus strand of JAIPRL010007910.1, from coordinate 12,137 downwards.
AAATAAATTTGTTGAACAGCGATATTTATTTAATCATGCTAAAAACTCGATAAAGACTTATCTTTCTATATATTACGATTAATTTATACGGTAATTTAGATCATCATCTTGAATTCTTGAATAAATCAACCAAACTCCAAACTAAATATTTACTATCGAAAAAAAAAACTTGTTACGCATATCATCCAAGTTTAATAACACATTATTATATTATTTTACCTAAAATATAATTGAGTTCGACGTTAGTTAACATAACCTCTCAAGTTAGTTAACCGCAAGATATAACATTCATTGTTAGTTGATATAGTGATAATTGATATAGTTCATTGATATAGTGTTGTTTACACAGTACACATTTAAAGATTCTATGACAAAAAATCATCCAAAATGAATAAAATTTATACTAGTCTTTACTTTGTTCATCATTACTGTGAATTTAAACACTGTTCACTTTTTAAAATAAAACTTTTTACCACGCACCTCTAAAATTTTTTATGGGCTATGATTTGGTAAACAATGTACAATTTAAATATAATCAGAGTAACAATATACGTTAAATCGCATTTGACGTAAGGCAATATTTACACTGCAAAACGGCTAGAGATCCCCCTATCGCAATCGGCGAGCTTTTTTCCCTAAACATGAGAAAAATAATTTGAATTTTACCCAAGTGGGTGCGAAATTTTATTATATACTAGGATCCTAAAAAACTGAACATTATCTTCACCAACGCATCAGAGCGCTATAAGCCGTACCTCCAAAATAACACGCACAGTAATTCGTAAACTCCGACCCACGTTAACCAAACATTTTAATCAAGTGAAATCAACGACAATAAGGTATCGAGGAAAGCCAGTACAACCAGGCCATACACACTCCCTCCCACTACTTCAGTTTTTTCAATTTCAAAGTGGTTTGATTAAAGTTATACTCACAGTGGGAGAACATGATGTTAGGAACATACCTAATTGTTTTATCTCCATGGGTTAGGTTAAAGTTACTATGTAACTTTGTGTAAAAGTATTCTATGGTAGTATATATATATATATATAAAAATAATAAATATTTTTATTATATCTGTGTGATAGTAAGAAATGTAGTGATAAGTACTACTGACAGTACTAACAGCTGATTTCAAGGCCATTGCAACCCCTACTGAATAAAGAAAAATTTCCTAGCGTTGATTCTATGGTACAACATACCAAAAGTTATACCCCCGCCTCATTTTACCCTCCCAAATAACTTGGGCATTATAGAGCCTAGGAACTTGATTCCCACATATACGTGATATCATTTTCAACACAACCGTGGTTAACGAAAGATAATATCTTATACTGCGGTCTTATCCACGCGTACTCACAACACATGTAGGTTTTTATTTATGTAAATAATATCTATTAATCTATAACCACATGCTAAATATACATATTAATATTATCGAAAATTAAATTTAAAAAAAGAAAAAATAATAAATAGGAAAATTATAAATTGATGATTTTTCGTGATAACAAAATGATAAGGAAACAGCACTACAAATTTTACAGAACCGAAATTTGATCTACAACTTATCGATTCGAAAACCGTATATTTGATATAATCTATTTATTTTACAGAAAGGTTTTTAATTTTGCAGAACTAATAACAAATAACTAATAACAACAATTATCGGTTCTGTAAATGTTCATGCAACCAAGCATGAGTCTTTAAATGATTTTTAAGAGAAGATCAATAAAAGTGAATCGTGTATGACATATAGAAGCCTTTTATGGAATTTATTGCCACAGAACCAGTCACCAAATGGAGCCCATTAGATCATTTATTAATTATTCATTAGAACAGATAAACCTTGCTTAATTATGCAACTGGTAGATAACAAAATAACGGTAACTGCAGATTAAATACTAGACAATTTTAAAGATACATTTATTTAGTAAAATGTCAAACGTAACGAGTGCAAATAAATGATGTGATCACATTGTATTTCCAAAATAAATGGAAATAAGTTACAAATATGCTGATGATGAAAATAATATTCACAGTTGGGTCAAATGTTTTATGGATTTTTTTACTCATCAGAAGTAGCGTATTTCGGTTATTTATACGCCATGATAGACGATAAACGTTACTATCAAAGAATCACGGGACAAGCCAGAGCGGCATGTCTGTCGGGTAAATTCTTCTCGTCCTTATTCGCACAATCGATCAGCCTCGTCTACGGTTCGGTTCCCTATGTCCTATTGGTCTACGTAAGCATATTTGGTAAATATTTCATCAAAATGTATCTAGTAAATAACTTCAAAATTACATCAATTATCTGTATTTTTTTATCAAGGCATGTTATTCTCTACTATTTGGGCATTCCTAATGCCTACCGTGACCAACAGTGTCTATTTTCACAATCAAAATCCCGATCTAACAGATCAGCCAACACGGTCAATTGAAAATAATATACCCGGTGACTCATCTACTTCACAAGAACAAAACACGCCTGCGGCTATAAAATTAGGGAATAAAGTAATTATACGATAATCTCATCTACAAATTCTACAAAGAATAAACAATTCTACAAACAATAATTTATTTAATTATATATTTGATAATTATCATTACACAGTATTAATATCAATACACAGTATTCATTAATATATAATAATAATATTTACCTTACAGAAAAAATTCAGTCATGTATTGTTATACGTATGGAAAGATTTTAGACGATCGTATTCTGATCCTTATGTTATAAAACTTTGTTTTTGGTGGGCATTCGCTTTCGGAGCATATGTACAGGTAAGATATATATAAAAAAATATTTTATTTTTGATATTTTTATATTAAATATAACAACAAAATTACATTCAAAATACTTTCATTCCGTATATAGGTTTACAGTTACATTAATGTTTTATACACTTATATATTAAACATAAACATGGATACAGAATTCACTTTATTCAACGGTGCTGCAGAATCACTTAATACATTAATCGGTAATAAATTATTATTATTATTTTTGATATACAAATATTACATTAGGTGACTTTTTAATGATCCTCATTTATATATATATATATATATATATATATATATAAAGTTTATAATAGATAAGGGGAGGGGGTTTTTCAGAATAAAAAAAAATTCTCCATCTCTTTCGGATTTTTGCCTTGTTATCTAAACAAAGCATGTCAAATTCAAAGATCCATCCGGGCCATAGAATCTAAAAGGAAGTCAATTGTGTAAGCTGCAAATAAATGGCCATTCTTTTATTAATTCTATGAATTTTATTTCTTAAAAATGTATTCATTTATAATTTTTAAATGCATAATTTAACTACTACCGATTAAATACATAATTTCCAAAAACAAAAAAGGTAGATCAATTCTTTCTCCTCGATGTCTGACTTTTTCTTCTGAATGTTCTGTTACAAAATTTCCTATATAACAGATAACTGATTGTATAAGGTCACCTTTATCAGAAAACCAAGATGAATATTCAAATCTAGTACAAGACTTATTTTTATTTTTAATGATAATAATTACTTTATAGTGTTTTCCATCTATTTCATTGATTTACAGTACACCCGTGCGACGGTATCACACTACACGCGTGTATCAATATACGCACGAATATAGGTAGATGGTAAACGCCATTTATATTTATTTATTTATTAGAACCATAAGGTACTCATTGAGTATCACAAATATATATATAATAAACTAGATAGCTAACTAGTGATAAGAAGTTTCGATCCATCCACTCGATGCCAATGGGACTTTTTGTTTTATTCGTTTTTATTTGTATCGGCTCATTCAACTTATTTTGATGATACCTAATATAATTATTTTATCATGAATAAAATAAAATAAGAATACAATATTTAATTATTAAAAACTATTATATACCTATAATAAGTTACATACCTATTATAAATTTATTACGATTCACGAATATGAAGAGTGTGAATACCAAATATTCTACTGATGCATTTTACATAATTTTTAACAATCCCAATTTATTTTCTTAAAATATTATATATATATTATATATATATATATATCTGTGTAGCCGCGTCCGTGTAACAGAATTGATGCCCAACCATCAGTCATTGACCCTAAAAATGAATCTACATCCGACAATCTTTTCCGTTAGATCGCGCTACACTTAAAAAAAACTTCATCGAATAGATATCAATGTTTGTTGAAGCATTTTTTGTTATATAGCATTGGTGTTCATTAAACTAAAATTGAGGTATTTAAGTTTTTTTACTATTTGAACACCGGAAGACCATTATAAATATATTTAAAATTAAAAAATGTACGATTATATAAAAAATAAATACAAAAAAATATGAAAATTAATAAACAGAATAATAATTATATATAATATAATATAGAATATATTATAAATAATAAGAAACAAATGATTAAACAATGTCTAGTAACATAGATATATTAAAACAGCTGTTAAAAAATTATGTAGATATCGTTGTCTAGTATGTATTGGTACAAATCATTATCTTTCAAATCTGTTTGTATATATTTTTTTATTTTTTTTTTAATATATAAGCATATATATAAGCAATTTAAAGACTTATTTAAATTTTTATATTTAAAAAATATTTTATTTTAAAGATTATTAGGTACTACTTATTACAACTATGACTTCCTACTTGTTACTTTAAATTATATAGCGTTAATTATAAAAGCGTTTTATTATAATACATAGCTTATAATACCTATTTAAGGTGTTAAGTGTTAACTATATTATTTCTGTTATCTTATGTTATGTTATCACGATATTGCTTATGCTGCTTTTTCGCCACCGCCACACTACACTAATGCGTGTTTATGCGCTTTTCACGGCATTTTCACAATCACCACACCACCGCCACACTATTACCATACTACTCTGGTGTGCGTTGCGCCTAAAAGACAAGGCCACATTTCACTTAACTATTCAATGCTATTGAGGCCACAAAATTTAGAATCAGAGACCACGTGTGGCCTGTGAGTTCAATATGTATAATCTTAACTTTAAATATTTATAAATAATAAATAATTATAGTTTAATACACAATAAATTATACATTGAAATTTTCAGCAAACATATTTTGCTGAAATTTAAAATTTATCTAAAATAACATAAAGAAAAATAGTAAAAATAGTCATAAATACCAAATTTACTGTGAAAATGAATTTTTTACTCGGAAATAATAATAATTTAAAAACTACAATTTTGAAATCGATTACCTTAACAGGAGCCATTGCTGCGTATTCAATTGGTAAACTAGACTTAAATTGGTATAAAATTGGAGACTTGTTTTTCGGCATCGGTTCGATACTGGTCGGTGTAGTACTATTAGGTTGTTTTTACATGAGAATTATGTGGTTCATCTACGCTTTCTACATAATTTACGGATGCCTTTACCAGACGATGTTAACTGTTGCCGAGTAAATTAAACATGTCATTATATTATCGAACACAAAAAGCACGAATCGTTTAAATAATAATTTTTTTTTGTTTCCATAATATAGATCTGAAGTGGCAAAACGTCTAAGTAGAGATAGTTACGGCCTTGTGTTTGGATTTAACTCATTCATAGCCCTATTCATACATATGTTAATGACTTACGGTATCATACAGAGACACTTTATCTCAGTTACAACTGTACAACAGGTAAATTTAAATCTAATCAAATACCTATATGAAATAAATCAATAAATTATTGATATCAAGGAATCTTCTTCTTCTTCTCCTTTGCTTTCTCTCCAAACTATTTGGGGTCGACCACCCTAGTCCACCACTTCCACTTAACTCTATCTCCACATAATTTTCATTTACCCTCACCTTCCTCATATCACTCGCCATCATATCCCCGCAACCTCTTTTCATTCTTCCCTTCCCCCTTTTTTCATGAACATAAATTTCCTTTATTAATCTTACTGCCTCAGTCTTTTCCCTCTTTCTTCACCCTTGCTATTCCCTTATTAAATCCATTATACTCAAATTCCACTCTACTCGATCAATTGCCTCTCTCAGAAATTCTTTATTTAATAATTCCTCAAAATAGTTTTTTTATCACTTTCTTGTCTTTTGTTAATACCCTCCTATCCTCATATTTGATACATCAAACATTTCTAAAGTCCCTGGATTGTTTTCCTCTTTCCTTAGCCAGCTTAACTTCTTTTTTCCCTTTTTTTGTTCCCAACCTCTTATACAACTAATTTAGCTTTACTCACTGCAATATTTACTGTTTCAGGTAAAGTTTTATATTCTACCCAATCATCTCTCTCCTCTCTCTGGTTTTCTGCAATTTTTTAAACTGTATTTTTTTTTTCATTGATATCTCCTACACTTTTTCTTCCCATCACCATGTTTGCTTATCCTCTGGCATACTACCTCTACTCTCACCAACAACTTCCTTAGCAACCACCTTAACATCCTTTGCTACCTTTACCCACATTTCGTTTATATTCCCTTCCAATTTCCACACTTCTGTCTTAATCAGCTTTTTTGTAAATACTCTTTCATTTTCACCCGTTAGTTTACACCACCAAATTCTCGGTTCCTTATCTAAATATTTTTCTTTTAGTACTCCCTCTTTTTCTTATATTAAATATTCATAACCATTAAACTATGTTGTATTGTCAAACTTTCACCCAGGATTACGTTTCAGTCTTTACACTGTTTTAAACCTCCTCTCTTTCACATAAAATAATCAATTTGTGAATTTGTGGAGGCATTCTTATAGATTATATAATGCTCTTCTCTCTTTCTAAAATAAGTGTTCACAATTTCTAAATCATACGCTGATGCTAATTCAAGTATTCTTTCTCCAACCTCACTCCTTTCTTCAAATCCATACCTTCCATGTAATTTATCATAATCTATTCTATCACAGCCTACATGTCCATTCATATCCCCACCAATTACAATAGCATCAATTCTTTATACCCCTTGCATTATTGAACTATTCTTTCTGACTTTCCTCGCATCCCATTTGTGGAGCATATGCACTTACTATATTCAATACCTTATCCTCTAATATTACTCTTACCAAAATTACCCTATCATTTTTCCTAATTACTTCTACCACTTTTCCTATTTCATTTCTTCATCTAATATCACTCCTACACCATTCCTTACACTAGTCTTTCCTAAGTATATGATTTTATACCCCCTCACCAATTTCCCTTGCTTTCTTCTCTTTCCACTTTGTTTTGTTTGATATCAAAGAATATTATTTTAACATCGATACCTATATCATATATACTAACAGACTTTGGAGAATTTATTTTAAATAGGTATAAGTTCATAGAATAAATTTAATTGAACCAAATTAATAATAAATAAAAAAATAAAAATAAATAGTTTTTCTATAGATAAACTTATTTCGCTCGAGTACATAATATAGTTGATTTTTAAATATTTTTTATCAACTTAAACTAAAAATTATTATTATTTTTATTATTTACTTCACCTGATGTTGTTTCATCATGATTTTACTACATAATACAGATAAAACTCTCTAAAAGTACCTTATAAAATAAATAGATATTTTGTATTTAATATGTTTTAATAATAACATTTTCCTAATAATTATTGAACTTTATGAAACAAGATAGTAAATAAAATTAATTTTATTGAAAATATAAACTAACATTATATTAAAAATAAATTGACTGAAAAAAAAATGAAATAATTTATGTTTCGTTCATGCATTTCGAACCCTTTCATTTCAAGGTCTGTGATGTATACTGATATCCTAACCTGCAAGTATATAATATAATATTAAAATATTTACACCAAAACTTAACAAATATGTTATAAAAATATTTTATTCGTTGTTCTTTCAAAATTAATAATATTTTATGATTGCAGTTTTTAATTTACGCAATTTACTACACAGCCCTCGGAGTGTTGTTCCTAATTTTCTCAATCAAAAGTTATTTCTCGACTATGTCCGATAGTCTTGTGGAGTGCAAGCTATGAATAATATAACTATGGTAACCATACGTACTTATTTTTGATCTATGTACCTACTATGGTTCTAAATGATTGTGCCAAGTACATCTAAATGTATACATATTTTTATTGTCCTCAAATTTTAAACAATTTTATTGACTCTTTTTAAACCTAGAGTATAATAAATAATAAAACCAATATTTTTATAAGCTTGTATTATTAATATATTTATAAATATTTTACTTATAGGTACTCATATTCGGGGCCGGTGCTAAACATTTTGTACACTATATACTACCATTGATTTTAGAACTATACTATAGTATAGTATAATCTAAAATCAATGATACTACGAAACACTTCTTTAAAAAAGTAAGAAAAAAAAGATCATCAACTTTAATTTAAAATATTCAAATATGCCGTACATTTAAATCAAATATGCCACCCCCTGTAAAATGCCGCCGTAGGCCAAATCTTAACCTACGCCTAAGCTTCACATTCATGACATTTTTTTTTTCAATTTTTATACACACAAATAAATATTAAATGAGTACCTATTTAAGGTACCTAAGTCTAATTGCCGATACCTATTGGCTATAATATATTTTTTTATTAAATAAAGAATTAATTTTATTCATGAAATTATTATTTTTTTATACCATTCACAGTTAATGAACATAAAACGTTTAAACTACACATTTATTTCTATTCGATAATAATTTGTTTACCTACCATTTTACTTTAAATTTTAAATTTTAATAAAAACATATCACAGTTAAATTATTATATTTGTAATTTGTAGTATGTGTTATATTATATTACATTGGTATAATAATTAAAAACTAAAATAAAAAGATATAAGTACTTTTTTTTTTGTTTTATATCTATGGTCACCATTAATATAATCTATGTGTTTTTATTAATTTTTTATTAATTGTTCCCTTAATCTCAGTATAATATATTGTATATTGTACAGTATTATCTAAAAACAACATAATTTACGCTGCGTTTTCATATCAAAAGAGTTGTTTTTTAATATGGAAAGATATAAAAAAGTGTGTAAAACAAAATATCAAAAATGACAACTACAATAATCCAATAATATAATTACACCCAAAAAGCATTTACATTGTCCAGTTATCTGTCCTATGTAATTTTTCACAAAAAATCAGAGAATATTTTCAATCTCATTTGCGAATCTTTTATTTTTATAAATTGGCGAAATATCTGATAAGTAAATAATAAATAGGTACTAAATAGATTCTGGTATAGGTATTATAAAAAATATTTTTATTTATAAAATTTTTTTATTATTATTTATTGTTTATAGCTTTTAAAAACTGTGAGATAGTGTATTAAGTTTTGTTTTTTTAATAATGTTTATACTACCTGTTATTGCTCATTTTTATAACTATTCATAACTTATAACTAATAACAAATACACCACACATACGATTTTTAAGGGGTTTTGTATAAGCAATGTTTATGTTATTTAAAGAAATATGAAAATCCAACCATTTAAAAATATTTACATATATTTTAAAAGTAATTAAAAAATTTTAAATATTCTTGTGTCAATACCTTTTTTTATTATTATGTAACTACAATATTTGTTTTAAAAAAATATGTTTACGTATTTCACAATTTTATCAACTTGAAAATATCGTAAAAAGATGAAAAAAAACAAATGATAACCAGCAGTGCTTATTTCAGGGGGTGTACGGGGGAGGGGGTAATACTCTCCGGAGAAAAATGTATACCTGCCAATAATTTTGAATACATAATTAAAGTAAAGGAAAAACAGAGCAATATAGTTTTTTTAGGACACTAAAAAATGTTGATACCCCCAGAACGTAAGGTCTGAAATAAACACTGATATAGCAACATTATCTAATGGCTAACACCCTATTTGACCGTTTTTAGATATATTGATTTTTTAAGATTATTAGATATAAAAATTGATTTTTATCAACTGATGACGGATGTTCAAATCACACATATACATATATTTTTATATTATATCAGATATAGAAAAATAGAAAAAAAAACATATTATACACATATTAAAAATCAGTAAAATAGGGCGCTAGATGTTATTAGCTATTATTTTTTGTTTTCGTAGGTATTTGAGTTATTTCTAACATATGTTTAAGTTAATAAAAATAAGAAGTGGTAATGCCAGTCTTTTTATTAAAAAATGATGGGACGCTAAAGAGATCGTCTTAAGAGGACGCTACACACCCAATTTTTAATAGGTTTTGTGTAGAAATTTTTATACATTTTAAGACAAATGAAAATCCAACAAATTAAAAATATTTTATTATATTTTAAAAGTAATTTATAAATAGTAATGTGTTAGCATAATTTTTTGTTGTATTATCACGATATTTGTTCACGCTCTAACTACAACTTTTCTTTGTATTGCGGAGTCAAAATATATACAAAATATAAAAAATAAACATATTTACTGCGAGCGTGGAGTTTTTTTTTTTTAATATATTTTTTTGAAAGCCTAAAATCCATGATTGAAAATCGTGAAATTTTAAAATTTAAAATTTTACAAAACATAAAAAAAGAAGTTTTAACAAAAAAAACATCAAGCTATCTAATGTGCAATTACTATTGATAAAAAAATATAGTCATGATATAAAATATTTAACTACATTAATGACCGCTTGGGCGCTAGGTGTATTTTTTACATGCATTAATCAGTGATATCCGTATATTTCGTGCATCAAAAATAAATTCTCGTTGAGTAACCTCTATATCTTAAATCGTAGGTTAATCATCGGGAAGATAATACGGGATCAGGTTTGGTTGCGCTTTTTGCACGATTTGTGTAGACCTTGTAGCGCTTACCTAGTGGTCATTAATCGAACTACACGGTCTGTGATTATAAATGGTGTAACGTCTCGCAAATTTCTTGGGCCCTTTTCACGAGGGATATGTGACGGACCCATGTAGTACGGAAGGGTCGCCAACTACGGGCCGAGACCTTGCAGCCGGAGCACCGTGGATTTTTATGTGTGAAAGGATGAATTTTGAAAAGATAAAATAAATGAATAAGAACTGTGGTTTTTATTAAGAGGAATGGTATATTTTATTTAAGTTATTTGTGGAGAAAGCCCGTCTGGCGTAAAACTCCAACAGAATCGATTAGAATAAAAATATATACCTAAAGGGTCACATCACCCCGCGACTAACATGTATATAAAAACGAAAAAAACAAAAACAAAAATTAAACCTCTTGAGGGTCCGTCGATCCAGTGGTATCGGACGGACAATTATAAATAATAAATTGGATTTAAATAAATCACAACGACAAAATAAAACACGTCTTACTAGGTAACTAAAAATAATGGTGGGTAACAAAATAGGAAAAATATAATAGGTGTATACCGGCCAAGGCATTGTATATAAAAATGATATTTACCACATGTCACGGTTGTTGGGTGACACTCGTACTATTGACCTCGCCGATGCTGGGCCCCATCTCCGGGTGGCACGATTGTGATCTACTCCATAGTGACCAATTGATACTCTATGGAGGAAAAATGTATATGATAAAAAAAAAAAAAAAAAACAGTAAAACCTATTTATAAAATTGAAAATTTATATTTAATATTTATAAAATCCGAGAATTCAATAAAAAGACAATAAGTGAGGCATTAAAAACAACTATTATCTACAATTTGTATTATATTCCAGGGAGTCAAAACGGGTTTGAACCCGGGGTGAAAACCCGTGTAACCCGCAAAATATTAAAACCGTATTAAAGCCGAAACCCGTAAACCGGAAAAAGTGAAACACGTTTTTTAAACCCGTACCCGGAACCTGGAAAAAATTTAAACCGTGTTAAACCCGAAACCCGGCAAATACGGGAAACGTTTTTAAATGCGTAACCGAATTTTTTTTTGAAAATTTGGATAACGTAAATCGAGTGAAAATGATAAAATACTGGAATAAAATATAAAAATAAATATTCAATATTAAATATAATAAATAAATATAATAGTTCATGTACCATATCTTTGAAATAATCAAATGATTTTCTGTTTGAATCTACTTGGACGTTTGATTACAGAGAAAAGTTTAAAAATAAAGTCAGTATAGATTATTGTTCATTGTATAATAATATTATATTGTAAAATATTATTATTGATGACAAATTCCTC
>JAIPRL010007909.1:0-21866 GCA_025469235.1 Pemphigus obesinymphae | reverse complement strand
CCGGGTACGGGTTTAAAAAACGTGTTTCACTTTTTCCGGGTTACGGGTTTCGGCTTTAACACGGTTTTAATATTTTGCGGGTTACACGGGTTCTCACCCCGGGTTCAAACCCGTTTTGACTCCCTGAAAAAAATTGAGCATGTCCCTATTTAATAAGTGTTAATCTTTTACAAATAGTGCCTCGTAATCGACTGCCACGCTGACTGGTGGATAAATAAGTGTGCGATGTTTTGTAGAACCAATTTTTATACAGGCGGCCAACTGAGCTTAGTCTCCTTATCTCTACTAGTCTTCATGGTACAGTCGTTGCCATAAACTGAAGCGGCGACGGCGGCGGCGTGATAAAGGAAAACCAGGGGTTCTCCGTATTTGGATATTATTACCGAATAAACCTATCAACAAACCAACAATAATTGTCACAAAACATCTAAAAACTGATTTTACGCTATTAATTTACATCAACCTTAAACCAACGTTAAATTTATACGTTTCCAGCAAATATTGGATTCTGGTAGTTGGTAAGTTTTGATGTAATTGATTCACAATTCATATTTCACATATTATAAATTAATAATATTATTACAAATTTTGATAACAATAACAGAGTCGCAAAATGGCGGCGTAGCATACCCACTCCTGTAAAGCCTTTAGTATTACGTAATTACGTATAAAGTATTGTAGTTTATACCGCGTAGTGGTATAGTATGACAGACTTGAAAATTAAATATAAATATTTTTTGTATTAGTTTACTGTAAAAACAAGCAAAGTTACGAGTCCGTGTTCAATTTCTACGCATTTTTATCATAAGTAGTTATTTACTTTAATCGTAGTCAGTAATTGATGACTTTTATTATTATTCAAAAAACCCGAATGTTTTGTTCGTCAACTATAACGCTCCACCATTAAATAACGGCTATTGTGATTTGTGACTATACATTTAATATATATTATTTATATTAGTAATATTATCGTTACTAATTAATATTAATTTTATTGCAGACGATATTTACCGGCCATTAGAACATTTTCGTCTGGCAACAATAATAATAAATCGAAGAATCTTTTTGACTAACTCACAGAGTAAGTACCTTACTATATAATCAATATTATATTATATTAAATGTATTCCAACCCGTTGGATTTCCGTAGTATTTGGTCAAAGGGAATGCTAAGCACCCCATCCACTAACCATAGCTGATACATATACACCCTTCTCAAATTTAATATAATTTGTGTCAAAATAAATATACCTACCTAGTTAATAAAGTAAACCTTGCACTATAAGATAACCTAGCTGTATCTCAAAATATCCCATTGTATTATATTCGGTTATAAGTTTTTTTTTTTATACTTCGATAATTTTTACATATCTAAGCTTATACAATTCAAACCAAACTAAATATTTTAAAACCAAACTATATTTAAACTAACTAATATTATAAATGAAAAAAAAACTATAAATAAAAATGTAACTAAATTTATTTACTGTTTAGTGTTTAGTCTAGTCATTATAATATATTAGTTAAATGTTAAGAATAAAAAAATAAAATTATCAACTATGCTTCAAATGATAATTTTTAATTTTTAACAACATGATGATCATCATCTGTCTACTACTGATACTGATATATTATACTGATCGTAGGTATGTTTATCATCTTATATATCTTGAATACCTAGTCCATTAAAATAATTTTGTTGTTTTCTCTTTGGTCTCATAACAACTTTGTATTATTTTGGACAACCAAATATTATCAGAAACTTCATTTGAATTCCAATTATGTAATGATGGCGTGTTGTATATAATAAATAGATATATATTTTCTGTTTCTAAAGACATTCTTGTAGTTTGTATGCATTGGAAACTTAAACAAATTGTTTGCACTTATTCAAGCGCTCTACATCAGTGCTGTATGGTTTGGATGCTAATATTTTGACCAACAAAAAAGTTATATTTTTAAAGTGAAATAATGTAGACAATTTAGAGACTATTTGATTTAAATACATTTTACACATTTCATAAATATTACTTATGTTTAATACTTCATTATACTCTAATGACAAACCTCTTAAAGTAGATCTTCACTAATTGCTCAGTTAACATCTTTTAAATTTACATTAGGTATTAATTGAATAAATGGTTTGGTAGTCGATAGAAGTTCAATAGAAAAATGTTGAGTGAGAAATTCTTAGGGTGAACACAATATTTCTCGATTTATATTTATATAATATATTTCTTTGATGAATTAGTGTGCTACAAATTGTTTGTTTTTTTTCCTTGTGGTGTACTACACAATTAGCGCTTTAGAACTGCACATTTTGTGTTGTACTGCACAATAGTGCAAACCCTTTATTTTGACAATTTTAATAAGTTTTATAATATGTATTTGTGTCAAAATTTATACCCTTAGATGAGAGATGAGCGCAGTGAAGTTTGAGTTTGTATATAAACCCGAAAACAGTATTTAATAGACCGACCGACTAATATCGGATCACCACTTTATCTGCAGTAGCGGTTTTGATAAAATTACAAAGGGGAGGGGTAAAATACATCTTATTCTTGTTATATTTTAAATAATCAGTTGTTTTAGATTATTGCAAGTCAATATTAGATAGGTATAATGAAATTACTTTTAATAGATATTCATAATATAAATTAAAAAATGTATTAATAAAGACCCGAGGAGGAAGCGAATACCTCCTCAAAACCACCACTGTTTATCCACCTATTCATCCGAAAAACTTTAGTGGTTGGATGACTGTCTTTTAGAACCTTGTTTTCTTAACATGAACAATAAGTGACTAATCTCAATAAAGTATATAAATTGAATTTTGCACTTAAAAGGAGTTGAAATCAGTGGCGTAGCCAGAAAGGCTGGGAGGTTATTAATTTAATGTGATATAATTTACAATATTATGTATTCAACTTTATTCAGCTACATAGTCATGATTCATTAACTATTACTCATTACCTACCAAATATATAATCAGGGCTGTCCCAAAGAAATATATTAGTATGATTGGGAATGTCGAATGCCAAATGCACAAAGTTTTAGATTTTCTGACTTATTATAAGAGGGGAGGTGAGATACCTCCTCTCTTGAGACGACCCTGTATGTAATACCCAACAAATTAATATTGTTATTTAGTTGAAAAACATAATTTAGAGTATGATTGGGGTATTTTTAAATTTTAATTTATTATAGGTACTCGGAATAACTTTTAGTTTTAAAATAGAATAGTTGTTTATGCTTTATATTATATTAAATAATGTATAATTAAAATATTTCTTTTTGTGATAATAATACATACTATTTTACAATACTAAATTAATATTATTTTCCTTGAATTTTTGGCAAATTATATCATCTCTTGACAAAATTAAATCACAATGAATATTTAGCATTGCTAAACTGTTGAGTCGATTTTCTCCGATCGTATTTCTGAGATGGGTATTCAGTTGCTTGAATGTTGAAAATGACCTTTCACTTGTTACTGTAGTTACGTAGTTAAAGGTAGTGTTGCCAATATTTTAAGGAGTTTGTAGGCAAGAAAACTAAGTGTATTACATTAAACAAGAGCTTCCAAAGCATTTTTTTGTTTTTCAATCCCAAATAATATTTGCTTCATGTTAACACTTCTCCGATTACTGATTCCTCAATTGAATATTTGAACTTCAATATCGAATAATTTATTATTTGATAAAATACAATATAAATTAGCTATTAAAATTTTATGTGTAATAAACCTATCATGGAGTTGTCTAATAAAGTTGTCCAAAAGTATAAAATACAGTGATGTTCTATAATAATCATTAGGTGAAGATATTTTCACATTGCAGCAATTGATCTTGGTACACTATAGTATTATGATCACTGCCGCCTATTTCTATAGGGTATAAATATTCGTCATTCGATAAGCTATGACAAAATAGATCTATTTTATCATGCTAATCCTATTATTATAATTAATAATATTCTAGAACTATATTTTATTTAAGATTTAACTTAATGTGAACTATTCAAAATTGTATTTGTTTATTTTTAACCACACTGAAAGCCTTAGAGATTTTTTGCTTTATGAATTTATGAATTTTATAATTATAAAATTTTTATATTTAAAATAATTTTATGAATTAAATAATCATTCCATTCTGAAAATGGTTTTCTTGATATTTCTGTTATTCTGAATCTGTATTTTTAGCCAGCTAAATATTTATTAGCATTCATTTCATATTTACTTTTAATTTTACTATTTGCAACTAATTTTCACTGGTTTTATGGTGTTACCATTGATTATGTATATAATAGATGTGCAATGCTATAGGGAAAATCAGGGACTAAAATTATGGTTATAATTGCTGTCTAGAGATGGTGTTATATGAATCATCAATAAATTTTTTTTTAAAATGATATTTTATTATTTTTGTTATTGTCAGTGGAACATAGACTATGATCGATTATGAAGTCACAGCATTCTGTGCATATATATTACGATAATCAACAAAATATCGGTCTATGTATGCGAATAATTATTCTAAACACTGCAGAAAACATCTACACGCACTTCCAATATTAGGTAAGTACACATTGTATAATTATCATTAGTTAACGATTTTGGTACTAAAATAAAGGTGAAAACTTAAATTATAATCACTCGCCAACATTTTGCTATTAATTAATTCTACTATGATATATAAACTGTTGAAAAACATTAAAAAATCTTATTTCTAATATTTTTTATAAACTCCAATTGTGTATAAAATTAAAAACACTGAAGACTGGTGTATGATTATTTTTTAAATTTTCACCTTTATTTTGATACCTATGATAATCATACAATATGTACTTTTGGAAATGCAAAAACATGTTTTTTTTTTAAAGAAAAATATTGTGATTTCACAATAAAAATTGTACTAAGCCAGAATATTTTATATAAATTATATAAACACAAGTATAAATCAGAAAATTAAAAATATTGCTTAAAAAATGTTTTAGGTTCTGAGCGGAGCGAGGAAAGTGTTGGTTTTACAAAGATATTTTTTATTTTTTATTTTGTCTCTACACAACAATTCTACCAGAAAGACTGCTCCAATGTGTACAACATTATCCTGTTTCTAGAAGCAAATTTTGTCTAGTTAGTACTTTAAAGAAATTATTTTTATATTTTCTCAAGTTTTTTTAAAGCCGCAGGAAACCCCCCCCACCCCCAAAAAAAAAAAAAATTACAAAAAAAAACACTAAAAATGGGATTTTGTTAACATCACATACAGATATTTCCATAATTTTGAAAGTAATCAATCTAGAGTTTTGAAATTTTGAATAATCTGTAAAGTATATTAAAACAAAAAAGTTTCATTCGATTTTAGGCTATTCCTATATTTTTAGATTTTGATGTTTGATAGGTTTAATACAAATTAGATAATAGTTTATGTTTTCTATTTCATAAAAATTGCCTATACTGAAAGTCTGAACCTCTTAAAAAGTGGGTGTAAAGCATCTTCTTAACATATCACAACTGTAAAAAATTTGGTTATTTGATTAAAGATACCTATAGTGGTACAAAAATATAAAATAAAACAACAACAAAGGATTATGAGTAATTAATATTATATTGTATAATACATATTTTTATAAATTATATTATCATATAAAAATATTACAAATCACATCTTTTGATTTTTGATTGTCATAGTGACAAGGTATTGGACTTAAGATTTTAACAGCAGATATTTGGGTTGATACAAAACAGATTAAACAAACTCATAGGTACACTATCAGAAAAGAAAAATGAATCCCATATGAAGAGGAAGAATATATAAAGGAATGATGGACTAGACATTTTTAAAATCTATGATTTTATATTTTTAGTTTGGCAATTTCAGCTAATTGGAACGTAGTTGAAAAAATTTGAATTTTTTTAAATATTTTACAAATCAATAATTCAATTCAATTCAATCAATTTAATTAAAAATAATATAAATAAATTTAAATTTATAATATATTAATTTTAAGTGTTAATTTGTACCTATTTTTTTTTATACTGAATTTGTTCAAAATGTTTTTCAAAAATTTCTAATACTCGATAAATTATTTTATTAAAAGAAATTGTTGATGCCTTAAGTATCACGGTCAAAAGATCAATAATTTTTATTTATTAAAAGTTTTTTCATTTAAATTTTTATCAGTTAATAAATCATTTTGACAGCATTTGGAATTAAATATTTCATTACACTTGAAAGCAAGATATCCCACAAAATAGGTAATTGAATAGTCTTCCAATGTAACTTGTTATTGTCTTGACTATAGGGTTATCATCTGTTGTACTTGAAATTGAGGAAATATTTAATTCTGTATCAGAAGATGTTTGGGTGTTAATGTTGATACATGGAGCTACTACGTCAAATTGTATAATGTCATCGGTTTCTTGGGATGTTTCACAATTACTTTTTATCGAAGTAGATATAGAAAAAATGCAATTCCTTTTAATAGAAGTTTTTATAGTTCGAGATGTTGGATTTTTATTATATCCCTCTTTTTGTCAAAAAATGCTGAATACATTTTCAAGTAAATCTTGGTTTAGCTGATTTGTCATTACAAATGCTATTTCATTACTTTTTCCTCCTCAAAAAATTGCAAAATGGCGTTAATAGTTTGCATAAATCCTTTAAAACACGGTGGTTGCAATTTTTTTTTTTTTTTTTAATTTTTTTAAGTTTACAAAATATTTAGAAGCTTCTAATTAAAAAATTTCGATAGTTCCTAATTGATTTAATGCTGAATTATATGAGTTATGACTGAAAAGTGACCTACTATTTAAGCAATTAAATAGATTGTTCATAAATTTGATGAAATTTGCAGTTTTAGTGCGAAGTTGTTGGGTTTCTGTACAAGTACAGATAGCTGAAGACATGAAATGACTGTAAACTTAAAAGGCTAACTTAACTCTCATTTTTTGAAAAGAAGTAGATTGAATATGTGAATCTATAATTTTAATATTAGTGCTCTACTTTTTTTATTCGATTTGTCTATTTTATAAGTTTCTTTTATATCATAAAATGAAAATATTTTTATTTTTTTGAAAACAACCCTCTATAAAATTGTTTTGTACACTTTTTAATAAATGTGAAACATCATATATATAAAATATTTTATGATTATTTACAAAAAAAAAAAAAAAAAAAAGTGGATTTTCTTCAGAAATATTTAATAATTGTAATTCTCTTTGTTTGGACTAGACCTAGGAAATACTAATTCTACTATACCTGAAGTTCTAGGTCTATGGTATGTTTTAGTTTGAGTTAAACATTTTAAATTTGCATCAGCTGTTTGATCCAACGTCGAAAGCCCTATAAAAAAATTTAATTATATTGATGTAAACCGTTTTTTTTTATGTTTATATAAGTTGGAATCTCCTGCTATGGTCAGTAATTTTTATTTTATTTGTAAATATTGTTTCCTTTTATGGTCATGTCATAAAATTTTGAATAAATAGTATTTTAAGTACATAATAAATTTATATAAAGTTGTTAATATGGCACCAATAAAAAGGAAAAGTGTGATTATATTTATATTATAGATAGGTACCTACCTATATAATTATGGCTTATAAATATAATATTATAAACAAAATATTGAAAACTCAATTTGGATCTTGTAATATAATACAATATATAGGTAGGTATACTAATTTATAATATATACTAATTACATTACATATATATATATATTGTTATGTTTTATAATATATATTAATTTATTAATATTTATAGAAAAATATCTTTAAAATGACCGTAGATAGAGAGACTCCACTCTATGTATAATATGTAGTATAGATAAAATTCTTACCAGCTGATGTAAATGGTTCTTCTTCAGATTATCCATCATATCTGTAGGGAACAGCTGTCAGTGTCAATTTTTGTTTATATGTATATATATCTATGGCCAAAACTATAAACTATAAACTATAGCCGTGAAATATTCCTGACACAAATACACAAATCAGGAGTTCCTATAAATACAAAGATAACTGTATTAATGAAAATCAGAACAAATCTAGTTTATCACACCCTCAATAATTTCACTTTTTTTTTTATTTGGAATAACGGTAATTGTAAATGCAAATTAAATTATCAAAAGTGTGTTAAACTACATAATATATACATTGTACTTATATTATAAAGGATGTTTCCATTTATTTCAATTAAGTATTTTAATTAAATTGTAAATTAATTTTCTTACCAAAGTTGATTGCCCAAACTTCATTTCTGTGGTCTTTGGGAAATCAAAACATACCAGGCAACTTAGTTGTCGTTTTTAAACAATTAAAATACCGATATTGATTTCCTGGCATGATTATCTATATAAATGTAAAAATATGAGAAAGGAAAGAGGGAGAAACTCTTTTCTTTTATGGAAAAAATAATTATTACAAATATAGTTTTTGTGGAGTGATCACTGACAATGATGTACGGAGAAAGCATAGAGGGAGAAACTCTCCTCTTTTATAGAAATAAAACTTGCGTATAAGAGTGCACAAAAAATAGTTACCCAATCAAGCTGGTAGAATTTCTATTTTTATTTATAATTGCCCCACGCATTCACCTACCATACAAGCAAGTTATGACAAGGTGGTACCTCAACTGCGCACAGTCCACTGACTGCAGCACTCTATAGTGGCCTGCAGTCTGGAGTAGTTTCTGATTTTCCCTATAGCATTGCACATCTGTTATATACATAATCAATGGTATTATTTTCAACATTTTCTTCAATTTTATCACTTATTTTGAATTTACATATTTCAATATTCTAGAAACAATAAATTTTTCTTTGTTGTATATCTAGTGTTTGAAGATTTTGAAATAATACCTGAATTTTTCATTGGAATTTTAATAATTATTTGATAATTAGTGGAGATCTTAAATTATTTTGTAAAATATTTATGTTTCCGAAGATAATTTTTTTATAGTTAACTTCTTATTGTTTTATTGATAAAATCTTTGTTTTTAATTTATCATTTTTGTTTTTAGTTATTTTAAGTTTTTAAAATGATTAACATATGAATTTTCATAATTAATTTAGTTCCCACTTCTTGAGATGCAATCATGTTTTTACTCCATTGGTGTTGATAAAGTAGAGATGAAAAATTAAGCTGGTCATAGGCCTATAAAAAAGAAAATAACTATACCAATTTGTAATTAGAAAATAAAAACCTAATTATACTATCATCTATTATATAATAATTATAAAAATAATAGGTAGGTATATAAGATTCTACTCAATATAAATTCTATTTTGCTAATATAATAAGTGTTATATATAGTATGTATACAGTAAACAGAAAAATAAATATTATATAATACAATATAATATCCATAGTTGCAGGTACAAAAAATAAATTCTAGAGGTCCCATGATTTCTCAAAAGTGGTTATCAAAACTTGTGTATTCTTATTATTTTGTACCTGATACGTAGTGCGTCGGTAAAATGTTGAGTACCCAAGTACCATTTTAAGTGGTGGGTATACATAGTGGGTAAGTGCTCATTTTTCGTGCCCACGACTATAGACCAAATAAATAAACATGAAAGGAATAATATATTTTTCTTTTTTATTGGGTAATTTTATAGAGGATTAAAAATACAACATTTAGTGGTCTTAAAATGTATTTCTAACTATTCCTATCACGTAAAATATTGAATATTGTGTGTGCCTATGACTTCACTGGTGTGCCACCGCTATAGAACGGCAGTGTAAACTACATAAGAGGTGTTGCACGGTACTCTTAAAAAATGAGTATTAAAACAACTATAATTCCTAAAATTTAGAAAAAATATAATCATTAAGATGACATATTTTTTTAACATTTTTTACATAACCATAATAACTATATTCAATTATTTGATGTTATTATAAGTGGTAATATTTGAAAATGTTATTAATTTCATATTTTCATATACCATTGGTAGTATATTACCTTACATAGTATTAGTTCTCAAAGTCCAACTGCAGTAATTCTTATATAAAAGCCACATCTACGGCAAAGAAATTAATTTCATTCAATTTCAAAGAAATAAATTTTTTTCAAAAATAACTATCAAATTCATGTTTTCTAAATTATTATGTGTTTACATATTTCTAAGTTAGTTATGATTGTAGAGTTATTTTATAAACATATATACACTTATTATTTTAAGTATATTTAATTATATTATATTTATTTTCCCTAATAGCGTATTACAACTCTATATACAAATATTTTTATAAATTATAATATATAATATTAGCTAATTACATAAGTGAAAATCTATAATATTTAATTTTAATTAAATTTTGTATATTTTGGTTTTAATCGAGGGTCTATTATTTTAACTATATGCAAAGTCTAAATTTCATATTACTTTTGTTTGTTCCCTTGTTCTTTAGATTTCTTACATAAACTTATTGTGCCATTTAGTTACTAGATTTATGTATATACCAGCAAATTTGGAATACTCATCTCTTTTTTTAATTTTTTTTTTTTTTTTTTGGTCAAGTATTGGAATTATACATCTCATATACTTGTTTGTATATTTTGAATGAATTATTTTTGGCATATATTTCAAATGTAAATTATGGTATGATTCTATCCGACCAGTGTATACATAGTTAGAATATTCATAATCAAATTGTACATACAAAATTAAAAAAATTGTGGGCTACAAAATGTATTTCTAAACATTCTTACAGCACTAAGTATAATATTTATGTACCACATAATAATATTGATGTCTAGTGTGCTGCCTCGTGAAAACACAATTATTATTATTCTGAAAAATATACATATACAGTATATGCTTGTAGGGAGATTAAATATAATATAAGTAATTAAATATACATAATGGTTAAAATATTGAGTGTACAAATGTTATAAAATAACTATACAATTATAATTCAGAAGTTTTGTGAAACAACAACAATAATATAGAAAAATATATGATTTTAGTAACTATATTAATTATCTTTTTTTTTTAATTAATCTTTTAATAAATAAAAGATTTTGAGAAGTACTATTACATTAGGTGATACACTACTAATGGTATACAAGAAAATGATATTAATAACATTTTCAAATTTTTTCATCGCCCAAAATAACTTCAAATAATTCAAAATAATTATTATGGTTATGTAAGATTTTTAAACAATAAGTCACTACGACTATTATATTTTAGGAATTATATATTTTTTTATATTTAATTTTTAAGAGTATCTCATAACAATGCTTATGGAATTTACACAGTCATGCTGAGGTGGCAATGCACCAGAAATGTCACAGGCAAATACAACAAATATATTTTTATATGGTAGGAATAGTTAGAAATAAATTTTGAGATCACCAAATATTTTATTAAAATATTTTCTTTTACATACATAAAAAAAATCCTTTCGTGTTCCTTCAATATTAAATTAACTAAAAACTAATAATTAGGTATATTAAATATTACACACTTTTTTTTATTAGATATACCATATTTATTTAATATTAAAATCTATATACATAAAATAACTAGTCCTGACTGATTTATCATTGCCTAGCTAGAACCGCTGAAGCTATGAGAATGATATTTGGTATGTAGTTTCGTTTTATGATGTAGAGGCCCACTAAGAAAGGATTTTGAAAAACTAAGGGGTAAAAAATTGGTATTTTACGTGTAAATTGTTACTGTAATTTGTTTATTCGAGTTTCCTAGGTAACAATTTCAATTGTATTTAGTTAACATAATTTATTATTTATTATTATTAATTAACTGTTAATTTATGTTGATTGTGGATCGTTTAATTGGATGCAATAATCTCTAGCTACCGTCTTGCAATTAGATTTAGTGTAGCGTTAAGAATATTTTAAAATTATGTCGATTGAAGAGATTATTGTAAAAAAATTGAATATAGATATATATATTTTTTCACCAAACCCAAACAATAAATTTTTTTTTTTTTAAATCCAAGAAAAAAGGTTTTTATATTCTACTGCTGACATTATCTTTTGAGAAAATTTTAGATAATTTATTTTTATCGCATTCACTAATATACTTTCTAAACTAAAATATCACAGGCAAAGCCATAACGGGTAACCCGCTATGTAAAACCTGTTGTGTAAAACCCAAAAAGTATATTCCACATTCACAATTCTTTTCACCACAACGCCTTGCGGGTACAGGCGGTACAGCTGTTATATATAAAATAATAAACTAAGGTATCAATGCACAGCCTAAACCACTGGGTCTAGGGATTTGACATTTTGGACAGAAGTTCCTTATACAACATAGGCGAGCACTAAGAAAGGATTTTTCAAAAACAGGTGGTTGAATTTTAAAAAATTTAAAGGTTTAATAAAATATATTAGATAATGCTTCTTACTGAAATTTAAATATTTTAAACGTTATTTTGGGTGATTAACAATTAAAGAGACATTGCTTCCATAGCCAGTTACACCCAAAAGGCATTGAACAATTACAATTTTTTTCCGGGGTAATTCAGCTAGTTATATATAAATATATACCTCATTAATACTCATTGCATAGTTCACATAATTGCCCGATTCGTTGATTTTGTATCCACTTTATTTTTGAGATTTATCATTGACTCAGATAATTTAGTGGAAACATGTTCTTTAGATAAATTTAACAAAGGAATAGCCTCAGGTTTCTGTTTTTTGGATCATAACCTATAAAAATGTAAACTTTTATGTTTCAAATAAAGTCATCTTTTCTAAAATTATTAGAACAAATGAATGACGTCTTCAAATTCCAAGAGTCTGCATCAACGTTACGTTCGCATTCTTTCATCAAGCCTTTATCTTTAGGAGACCTAAATACAAAGCATTTGTAAATCAAGTTATTTATATCAATTCCCAAAAATGATCAATTAAAAACTGAATAGTTATAAGTTAATGAAAATTTATATAGGTACCCTTGAAATGAGAAGTCTGTTCTCACTATTTTTCTCAGTTTTGCAGAATAATTTTGATAAGTTACAACAGCACAAGATGATCCTTCTCTTGATTTCTTATTATCCATCGTTTTAATGATATTGAATATAGATTGTAAATAAAGCACAATTTTGTTTATCTATGTACGTCAGTATTGCTAGATATTATTTAGAAAAAAAAAGCCAATAATACAATAATTGAAAAACGACAGAAATAAAAAAAGAACCAAGATTCATAACAATCAAGGTTTTTTTTATGTCCCTTTGTAAATTAATACATAAAATGAATTATTTATTTATTTAATTAACCATGTACCTATATCAATTAATCATATCAGTACTGAACGAAAAAGGCTAGATTTGGCCATAAATCAGCCAACATGGCAACACTATCATGGCTAGGTTGCCAGATGGTGCAATGCAGTGTATACAAAATCACGAGACTTGCCGTCACATTAATATTGTATTAATTTTTATATGATGGGCTATGACACGACGCGATTTCCCCCCGCCCTCATATATATTCATAAATTCAAAGTGAGATAACCTTAAGACTTGAAAACTTGGCAGTATTGAAATTAAAATTTTTTATGTTTGATAACCTGCATACTTGTAGCGTTCTTACCTCCTTGTGAGATTATTTTGTACTAAATATTTATATAAATGTATCCGATAACTACGAGAAAATCTACGAGGAGCGCCTTAAACTCGTCGCGCAACCATAGTCTGTATCTATAGCCGTGCTATTATCATCGCAATATCATAATATTTTTGTGAAACTCCGTGTATGATAAAACTCTGATGACGACACCATCCTTGCCATAACTAATGATAATGTGATTGTTCTCTGTTGTAGCGTACGTATAAAATTACTTAATCTATTCTATGGATATACCTCATTCTCCGTATCTTTTTAAAAATTTACCTTTAGCTACAACCTTGATTTCAGATATCGGGCTTTGTACATTTTTGTTTTGTTCGTCATTCTATTTCTTTTTTCTGCCGGCTGATCGTCTTACAAGTGCGGAATATAGTAGGTACGCCCTAAACAACGAAAAATTGTCCAATTTTGACCTGCCTTGAAGTTTCTTTTCGCACTAGTTTATTGCGTACCTGGACCGTCATGGATGTAAGTTTAATCATGTTATTATGCTTTATTATTTGCTTTAGCTTTGCGATTAGAATGGTCATCCGCTGTTGTAGATACGCATCGTATTTCCCGTCTATAAAACGGCGTCCACGACTTCGCGAAATTTCTACTAAACTTGCTACTCGGTTATCAAATTGATTTAATTTCGTTTATTTAAGTATTATAAAATACAACACACAATTGTATACAATCGGATGGTAAAAAAACGCATTTATACCATGGCCGATTCGTGTTTCTGTGAATCCATGGGTTAGATCATCCAAATGTGATGAGTTTTTGATCATGGAAAATGTAGACTTCTTCTAATTTTTTCGATAGATTTTAGTGTTAACTAATAATAAGAAAAATATCAAAATTGACCATGTTTTATCCATACGTTTTAGAACATTATTTAGGTATATTATTTTAATCATTTTTATAATAGGTACCTAGGTCATAAAATCCAAAACTCAACCAATAACCCACAATATTTGAAATACAAAACCTGATTTTGTTATGTTCTGTGTTTGTCAGATTCAGACAACATTGGATCAATTTTATCGGTATCACGGCAGCGCTTGAGTATCTTGTATTTTATCATGATATTATATTTCAAATTGATAACTACCTATTATTACTATTATTACAATACCTACTCATAAGAAATTAATAAAAAACTAGATAGGTTATAAATGTATTGGGTTAACTAAAATGTCACAATGTCTTAGTACAAATTCATTATTTTCAATTATTGAGAATAGATGGAACATTGTAAAATACTAAGAAACTAAAGAGATGGGAAAAATGTATTGATGGATTATTAAATGAAGAATCTCTGAGAGAGGAAAATTATAAGAGAAAGATGGGGGTAAGTGAGGAAGATGTGGGAGATATGGAAGTGTAGGACTAGGATGGCCTGGCTGACCATAAATAGTTGGGATATAATATGAAGAAGAAGAGGAATAATATTATGTTATAGATACAATATTTATTAATACTGAACTACTATTTACAACATGCCTACCTATTGTTATTAGACAATTTTAGAAATAAAAATATGTATTTTGTTCATTGGGTAGAACACTGATAGTAGATATAATGCGTTTGAAAGCATTTAAAGCAAAGTTAAACATGTCTGTAGTTAAGATCCTTTAAAATTTAATAATAATAATAATGTTGCATTGGTAATTTACATAATCTTGGAAACTATGTTCCCTAACCTAAACAACGCCAGAAAACAGTAAATAGCAAACAGAAATATGTTTTACAGCACAAATAAATGCAATCTATACATGTGCATTGTGTCAATCATGTTATACTATTTTTGTTCTTGAGTATTGAGTATAGTATTTTTTAAAAACAATGATTGTGTATATATTCTAAGTTTTTTGTCAATGAGTTATTTGTATCAGTAGTATGTAGGTATAACTGCAGGCAGCAGTTGATATTTATCTATTTTTTGATAATTTAATAAAAATATTTTGTGTATATAAATAACATTAAGAGGATGTAACACTCTTGTTTGCTGTCTCTGTTTAACCAACTGACAATATAGGATGTTTATGTTTACATTCTTATTACAGCTTCATAATTTGTAATATTAGAGTAAATTTACTTATTGCCAAATTTATGGATTAGAATATTATCTATGCTGTAGCATTGTTATATTTCCAAAATTATAATTTTTTAAAGATATAAAACTATTTTGAAATGCTAAAAAGTGAATTATATATATTTTTAAAATTTAAAATTTTGGAGAAAAATCAATGCCACAGCAGAGGGTATATCAGTATAGATCTTTAGAAATTGGTAGTAGGTTGATTTACTAAAATATTAGAAAAAACAAATCTGTAATAAATATGCTGAACATAAATTTCCTATATTAACAGATGGTTAGACGGAAAAATATAGTCTATAACCGACAGAAAAAGTATTTATTATTTTACATATTTTTTTTATTTATTTGTATATTTGTTATAAAACAAATAAAAATTGATTAATTACTACTTATAGGCTATTGCATTGAAATATTTTAGAAGCTGGTTATGATATTTGTACATTTTTACCCATATTAAATTAAGATTCTAATAATTTCTTAAATAATTAATAGATATTATAAAAATATAAAACTTTAGTAATGTCACTAATTAAAAAAAAACTGTTACAGATCTTGAAATAAAATTACAAAATATTTATTTTCAATTTAATAATAATCAAATATTACATTACCTACAACATATAAAAACAATTATAACTTTATTATTCTATAATGTAACTGATGTAAATTTTATTAGTATTATTTTAATATACTTTTTACAAAAAATACATTAAATTACAATCTTAAAAATATTAATATACAATTTTTATATTAACTTATTTATTAAAACCCCAAAATTTTAAATATATTATATTTATATATTTTTGTAATATCTTATTTATTACTTAAATTTTTCGTAAAATATACTGTACCTAAATTAAGGTGGAAAAGGAGAGTGCATATAAGATAAAAATGTACACTCTTCTTCAAAGTTGGTATCCAATTGTAGCTAATCATTCACTTTTGGACATCATTATAGTTAATTTATTGCACTAAAAGCACTAAAAAACTACTAAATGCTATTTACGTTTGGTAAATTATAAACTTTTTTAATAATTAATTAATTTTTTTTTTTAGAGTTTTTTTATAATGAATTCAAAAAAACAAATCAATGTCAATGATAAAGTTTTTGCAAAACTACCTAATTCTCCTGCTTGGCCAGCCATTGTTTCTCATATTATAGAGATTACACCTTCACAAGTAAGATACCATGTATTTTTATTTGGAACCGGGAAGCGAGCAATCTGTAAGGCAGAAGATCTTTGGGAATATGAACAATACAAATCTGTATTAGGAACGCCAAAACCACATGCATTTTTTTCTGAGGCAATTCGTGAAATTGAAAACAATACAGCTTATTTTATTTGCCCTTTTAAAGAATCTGAAATACGTGCAAAAGTATTAAACGCAATAGCCAAAGACAACGATTCATTTGATGAAGAGATTCCTGAAATGGTTGAATTAGCTGATACCAATTCTGTAACTGAAGAAGTGTTGACTATAGATGAAGGTATGTTGATTTCGTCCAACGAGCAAAATGTGGTTTCCAATGAAACGACAAGAAAAACAGATCTCGAATCTGGAGCATCCTTAAATAACGATATACCAGGATGTTCAACAAGCTTCGAGTGGAAAGAACCTCAAATATTAGCTCCAGAAGAAAACATAGTGAAAACAATGAGAAAACATCAGGTTAGTACAGGTTAAGTGTTACTAAAAAAAACTAGATTAAAACCAGAAATAAAATGAAATTCTCAATTAAATAACTTTTGTCAACAACATCTTATTAAAATCATATTATTATATAATAATGATTAACTATTTCATTGATTTGTATTTTTACTTTATCAAATAACATATATAAAATTTTAAATATTTATTCCACGTAACTATAATTTGCAATATTATTGTTTTCGAGATTTCTATTTGTTTTTGTTTGACGTCTATCAGCATATTTGTATTATTAGATAATAATATATTATAGCATTATATTTTTACTATTTGTTTTATCAATAAATGGTATATAATCTTTAACACTGTTTAATATATACCAAAATTCTCGTTGATAAGTTAATTATTTCTAGGTGTCCAGAACAAACATTGGATAATATGTTTTATTATTTATATATTTTTTTGAACATTTTTATAACAATAATATTTTAAATAAAATACCCAAGTTAAAATACAATAATTTTACATAAATAAATAGCTTTAGGTATATCTTTCTTAGACACATGTTACAAAGTGTATACGTCATTAATATTAGAAAGGATTAACCCATATGTTAACGAAATAGTCGGGGAATATCAAAGCGGCTTTAGAAAAAGTAAATCGACATCGGACCATATTTTTACACTGAGACAAATAATGGCTAAGTTTTATGAATTTGATAAAGAACTACACCTTATATTTATAGACTATAAGCAAGCTTATGATAGCATTGATAGGGACAAACTATGGGAAGCACTGGAAGTACTAGGCATTCCTAAAAAGTACGTAAGTCTTATAAAAGGATGTAACAATAGAACTGTGTGCAGAGTTAGTTTCCTGCAAGAAATGTCTGAAACCTTTGAGGTAAAATCAGGCCTTAGACAAGGCAATGTGCTATCATCCACCTTGTTTAATCTAGCACTAGAAAAAGCAATGAGAGAAGTATGGGACGGTTGAAAAATGGAAATATGTGGGGAACGAGTAATATTGGCATACGCAGATGACATTGTAGTAATGGGAGAAACTAGAGATGAAGTCATAAATACTAGGTCCAAACTCTTGAAAGCAAGTAAAACCATAGGGCTGCGCGTGAATGAGGAAAAGATGAAATATTTAATGGTAGCAAGAAGAAGCCCAAACATAGACCATATACCAGTAGATGACTATAGTTTCAAGAAAGTGGAGGTATTTAAGTACCTAGGTGTTAAAATAAATAGAACAAACGACATGCATGAAGAAATCAATGATCGAATAACATGCGGCAATCGAGGCTATTATAGCATAAGGAAACTCCTTAAATCAAAATTACTATCACATAACTCAAAGACACTACTGTACCATAGATATCTACGACCAATAATCACATACGCGAGTGAAACATGGTCACTGACCAAAGGAGACAGCAAACGACTAATGACCTTCGAAAGAAAAGTACTGAGAAATATATACGGCCCAAAATTCAATGCGGAATCACAAACTTACGAAAGACGGAAAAATCAAGAACTACAGGAGTTTTATAATAGGCCAAATGTTATTTCATATATAAAAAGCAAACGTCTAGAATGGTTCGGCCATGTTTGGAGAGCGGATGGACAAGTAATAAAAGAAGTGTTAGTTAACAAAATAAGTAAAAAACGTCCATTAGGAAGACCAAGGACCCGATGGGTGGACGTTATAGCTCAAGATATCAAATAAAACTTTATAAATTAAAATTAAAAATAATTAATAAATATTATAAATATAAAAAACCTATATTTTTTTTTATCTATTGTAAAAACTTAAATTATAATTTAATAAATATTACATTTTCAAGTACATATTTTTATGTTAATATTAAATATTATTTTTATATTAGTAAAAATGTTTTATGAGCTGCATGCTGGTAAGACGCGAGTCGCAGTTTCCCAACTCCTGGTATATTATATGTTCATTATAAATAGTTTTTACGTTATACAATATGTAATGGCTATATTATATCAATGGACTTCGAAGGAATATTTATTTTAAAGTTACATTTTATGGTACCAGCTACGATAGGAAAACTATAGTCTACAACGGTGTCTATAATAGTAACAATGGCTATAGACACCAATGTTATTTTATTATTGTAAGTCGATTGTTTCAAGAAGAAACTTAAGAAGATTAATACAGTCACAATTTTCATTGATATGACTTCGTACAAAACATACATTTTAAATTTAGTAGGTACTTATAAAAATTTTTTTTTGTTGAACAAATAAAATTATTAAAAAAAAATTTCAATATTTTTGTATATCTAATATTTACTTTGGGGGGCCTTATCGGAGCTCCGGGCTGTTGCCACCCCGTAGTTACGCCACTGTATATAATTTTAATTATTAGACTGACAAAAATTAATGATGTATTTAATATTCATGCAATATAATGTCATTTATATGTTAAATACATATACAACGCTATTTTTCCAAAATAACTTTTTATACATTTATATTTTAATATATTCAATAAATTTAATTTTCCATAGTTCTTTTATCAAGTTGACCACGTGTTAAAATATATCTCTCATTTTTATCGTTTATACTCAATTGCGCGCTCTGTCGGACTAATAAAAGTTGTGAAATTTAACGGCAAACTTATGATGGGAGGATTGGTTTTCGGATTATTAGTCCATAATGTCCACGTCATCTTATGAAAATCAAATACACCTGTAAAAATAATAACGATTTGTGATAATAATATTTGTACTCTATTGATTTGATAGTAAGTGGAAATATTTTAGCTCTAAAATTACAATAAAACCCAATTGTAACTATTTTGCATCAATATGTTTTTACCAATGAAAACCGTCGATATAAGTATGTTCTTTAGCTTTTTAAGTGATTAAATAGAACGTATTGAACATCTTAACTACATTTTATGAAAAATTTTTATGTGTAAATTAAATTTGATTTTCAAACAAACCAAGGTTGATCGTGTTGACAATAGCGTCCAGTCTGTCCTCGAATATTTGCCATGTTTTATCTTTAGTGTCTCCTAGTACTCTTAAAATATCATCTAAATCTTCAATTGGTTTATTCGATGTTAATTCTGCATATCTATTTTGTCTGGTTATGCTACTATTCCAGGATGATTCTCTTAACTCTTCGCATTTCGCACCATCGTGCAATCTAATAACACAGAATACACCAAACTTTAATGTTTTCATATCATTTTATTATATGTTAGCTGATTGTTTTTGTCACAACGACTTTATGCCATTGACGATCATCACCTGTTCACGTGAAACGATGTCGAACCCGATGCTATCTCTTCTGTAAACAAATCGGACTTTTTCTTCGTGTCTGACGGAGTCACCTCAATAGAATAGAATTTCGGGTGACAAATGTTTTTGTCATTTAGCAAAGCAGCGTTCACGTGGAATGCATCCGCTGTGCCAACCCCTTTATTTGTCAATATTTGTTGCATTTCATTAATGTCGGCTTTGGAAGCCAATAGAGCTCTTGTTATAAACACTCGAGCTGTACATGCGAGAAAATTTAAAAATATGTAAGTATAACATGAGATCAGAGTTACGGATTATGAATAATAGTCCACCGTCCCTTTAGTCCACGGACAAGATAGTACATTATAATTATTTTAAATTTGAAAGCAAAGACAAATTTTTCCATTTATAAAAAATATCTGTTATAAAAGGTAGTTTTCCTCTATGTTTACAAAAATCGAAAATGTACCTAATTACCTAAAGTCAACTAGAATTAATTTTCTATCAAAAAAACTTTTTACCTCAAAACTTTTGTTCAATTTTTTCTACCCGAAAAAGTGTGTATACAAAAAAAAAATCATTATTTTAAATCCAATACTTCGCTCAGAATCATAAAAAATATCGATACTAACCTCTCCAATATTACTATCACATATTACGCGTCATGACGAATGGCACTTTCACATTCACTGTTAATGTATATATTTACATAATTAATTAATAGTATACAATTATCACTGTTAAAACTCAATAGTATAATTCGTTATGATTACAGTGATGATATAATAAAATATAATTTTTGGAACCCTTAACCGTTTTTAGGAAAAACTTGGTTAATAATGATAAAAAATTGTTCATTATGGTTATGGAAATAAATATGTAAGTGACTAAGAATAAAACAAAATAAAAAGTCAAATTTCTTCAGTATAGCAGAAACACAAAGAAATTCTCTGGCAATGAAAGGGTTATAATTATATGAATAATAAAAAAATCCATTGACATAGAATTCAGATTTACAAATAGAAATTTTATTGTAAAAGAAACCACGAGTTGATATTGATTTTAGTTATATACGAACTACAAACAGCTAAAATCTATAAAAATAATTGTGTTTATAAAAACAGAATTTTTCGTACCTACATATTGCAATATTAGTAACGATACTTTTTAATTTTATATCACTTTCAATAAAACGTTTTGTCATTGAACTCACGTATTTTCCCTC